>RJWM01024422.1:0-30761 GCA_004363535.1 Dasyprocta punctata | reverse complement strand
CTTTCCTTCCATTCCATCCTCCATCCTGCCCGTTTTCCTCCCCTCCCCCCCCCCACTGCTTCATTTTTATTTTGAGACAGAGTCTCACAAAGTTGCCAAATTGCTCGGGCTGGGTTCAAATTTGCAGTCCTCCTGTCTCAGCCTCCCAGACTGCTGGGATTATAGGGATGTGTCACCACACCTGGCACTTGCCCCATCTGTAAGCCCCAGGCAGTGACATTAGATTAAACGCAGCTCCTCCTGGCACCCTGCCCATACCCGCAAGACTCTCTAAGCCATCCTGGTGTGACCTGGCACCAAACTTGGTGCCTGGGGCCAGAACCAGCCTGGTGGGTGGGGACACCGGAGGAGAGACGGTGTGACCAGCCTCGGTAAAGAGCGGGCGTCACCGCAGGCCACAGAAACGTGACACTGCCTGCAAAATCAGGCCACTGCAGGCTGAGGCGCTGCCCAGGAGTGGTGTCAGGGACAGAGACAGCCACATGCCAGCCAGTATTGTCAGGCACAGAGCAGTGGCCAAGGCAGGGAGCAGCCCGTGGCTTTGGTGTGGCCTCAGGTTCCAGTTCTTGAAGCCAAAGAGGACTGCAGGAAAGGATCAAATGTTGACAGTGTTTATCTTGGGCGGCAGGCGTTTGTCCCGGGCTTTGTACTTTTTTGTTTATTGTTTTACAAAACAGGAACAAATGGAGGTTCCCGGTGGGTGAAGGGGGCCAGGGGGGCCGGCAGCAGGACCCTAGGGGTGCCCTGGGGCACTTGGGGGTCGGGCAAGGCAGGTGCACAGCATCCAGGGGCAGAGGGGAACAAACTGCACAGGAGCGGGGGAGGGGACGGCAGTGTCCCCGGAGGATGGGAAGGAGCCGAGTGCTGAAAGAGTTCAGTGTCGCCAGCTCCAGACAAGGGTTTAGTATCCAGATTGTCGAAA
Source organism: Dasyprocta punctata (assembly GCA_004363535.1). Classification (NCBI taxonomy): domain Eukaryota; kingdom Metazoa; phylum Chordata; class Mammalia; order Rodentia; family Dasyproctidae; genus Dasyprocta; species Dasyprocta punctata. The sequence goes on along the minus strand of RJWM01024422.1, from coordinate 29,839 downwards.
GAACTCCTACACCACGACAACAAAAAGCCAAACAGCTTGATTCAAAAACAGTCAAGGAAGCAGGCACCGTGTCGCACGCCTGTCATCCCAGCACCCACGAGGCTGAGACGCAAGGGTTGTTCTGAGCTCGAGGACAGCCTGGAATATATAGTGAGTTTGAGGCCAGACCCTGTCTCAAAAAGAAAAAAGAGATGAAGGGAGGCAGTAGTTGGCATGCAGCAGGACGTACTGGATCATTCACATGGTCAGTTGCACACTTCAAAAGCAAGCAGCAAATTCTATGCTACATACACTTGACCACAATAAGAGGAAATTTTAAAAACCCAGCTTCCACTGGGCATGGTGGTACACGCCTATAATCCCAGCACTCAGCAGGCTGAGGCAGGAGGATCGCTGTGAGGTTGAGGCCAACCTGGGCTACAAAATGAGTTCAAGTTCAGCCTTAAGTACAAAACAAGACCCAGTCTTGGGGGAAAAAAAATGCATAACATGCAGGGGCGTAGCGCTGCTCCGTGGCTGTGTGTCCGAGCTAAGGCCGCAGAGCACTGCGAGCTCTGCACAGAGCGTGGCAGCCCAAGGACGGGCAGGTGGCCTGGACACCTGTGGCAGCATATGCACGGCCCTGGGCTTCTGGGGCAGGCAGGTGCTGGAGAGGGTGGCGATGGAGGTCTGGCACTAACTGCTCCTTCCTGCCCTGCCCACACGTCTGGTCCTCACGTGCAGGGGAGCCCCGGCCTCCTGCAATGCGCCAGCCAGGCTGGGCGAGGTCTCCATTCTGAACGTGCAGGGAGAGGGCACTGCTGTGGGCAGAGGAACAGGCCCTGGAAGACGCCTCCCCGCCAACCCCAGACCTGAGACTGCCTTAGACTAAGGGTGAGCGTCAAGCCACGCGAGGCCTCAGGGCAGCTTGTCCAGGAGCCCAAGCTTGTCCAGAGAGGCTGAGGCCAGCACAAGTGCCTGGGAGCGAGAGAGGGGGGCTCGGGAGAGGAAGCCGCTGTGCTGTGACAGCCAGGCTGCTGCTGCCACCGCTGGCCGACACCCAGGATGGCGCTGTGCCCAGTGATGCGGGCACCACCAGAGGCCACAAGCGGATCCTCCCGGGCCCGCTGTGGGGACAGGGGCCCGCTGGCTTCCAACCTCCCGCAACAACGGGGTGGTCTTAAGCCACAGCCGGGGCTGCAGGAAACTGGCCCAGCGCCGGGTGGACCCACAGGTCAGGGCCCGCCTGCTCATCCACCTGGGGTCAGCAAGGCGCCATTGGGGTGCGGAGGCCCCAAGGACCAGCCTGCAGCCTTCCGCTCAGGAGGGGCGGTAGATGGCCCCGTCCCAGCCTGTCCTTGCCCAGCAGGGGCGGGGGCCAGGGGCACTCCAGAAGGTGCCTCAGTGCCATCGGGAGTGACGAGTGCTTCCAGTGGAGGGCACGGGGGTGGCTGCAGCCAGGTGAACAAGGCGGGCAACATGGTCCACGACAGGCAGGCCCAGGGCACACGGCCCCGCTCTCCAGGGGGCCCCACCCACAAGCCACAGGAAAATCGCATGCAAAGTCCCAAGCCTGACAACACGAGGCCATGACTTCCAGGCCTCGGCCCCTGCTTCCCCTTGGAAGGAGGCCAAGCCCCGGGCGGGGTGTGCACCTGCGCCAGGTGAGCCCGGGGCCCGTCCTTCGGTCCAGGCCAGCACGCACAGCAGGTTCCCTGAAGGCAACAGCCCTGCAACCCGGCCGAGCACACTTGGGGTGTGCTGTCACCCAGCTATACCCCAACCTTTTTATTTTTTAAATTTAGAGACAGGGTCTTGCTAAATTGCCCAAGACGAAAATGAACTTGCAAACCTGACTCAGCCTCCCAAGTAACTGGAATTACAGGTGTGAGCTACCGCGCCCAGCTTGCATCTGTTGAACACAGATTAGAAGCCTGACCTGCGTGCGGGGTGCAAGGAGCAAAAGAGGACACACTTGGGGTTCCTCTCCCCACCCAGGCTAGGCCACCTTTGGGGAGCCCGATGCCCCCTCCACGGTACCCAACAGCACCAATCCCAGCTACATCCTGAGCCCCAGCCCTCCGGCCACCTTCCACGGGTCCCAGGGTCACCGAAGCCAACCCATCGAGGGGCACCAGGCACTGCTCAGGACAGGCCTATACCCCTCACTCCAGCTGCACCCTGGGCCCAGCTTAGCCTCAGGCGCCTGCCATCGGGCTGAGCCCAAGCGTGCAGGAACCCTGAGCCGTCACAGCTGCTGCTGCACGAGGTCCTATCCCTCGGTCTTGGGGCGTCCCCAGCCTGTTCCACCAAGGGCAGACCGCACACTCCCAGCCACAACCGCCACCACCCTTTGGAGGCGGCCGAAGACTGAGCGGCTGAGCTCTAGGCCTCGCACTGACCCCCAAGGAGGGGGACACATGGCCTTCACCTGGCCAAGGCTCTCTCTGGACCACAAAGCAGACCAGAAGCACCCCAAGGAGCTGAGCTGCAGCGGGCGGCACCCAAGGAGGAGCCTGACCACAGCTGGGTCCCCCAGGGGCTGGGAGGACCCCAGCAGGGCTCAGAGGACAGTGCCCAACAGCGGCAGCCCACCAGGGCCCCCAGCAGCACCACTGGAAGTCCTGACCCTGGCGCAGAGACGAGGAACAGGGTCAGGCTGACCTGCCAGCCAGAAGGGACTCGGCTTTTATCACGTGTCAGTGCACAGCCCCCAGGTCACCCCAGGGGGACACCGTGGGGACAGTGGCCACACAGACTGGAAGAATAGGAGGACCACCTTGGAATGATCAGGATGTGGTGGTCACTCAGACCATGGTTCACAGAGGTCCCCCTCCCAGGGATCAAGGAAGACCAGAATCAGGAAGAAAGGACAAGTGTCCACTGGGCTGAGCCAGGTCACAGGGGCGCCGACAGCAGCAGGCTGAGGCGGTGAAGAGTGGGTGGCATAGAAGGCAGGACGGGCTGGTTGAGACTGAGAGAGGGGAGCAGCAGGGTAGGGGTGCTGTCCCAAAGGGGGCGCTCGCCAGGGCTCAAGGGAAGAGGACCATGGGAATGGCTGGGAGGGGGACCGGCTGCACTCTGGCTCATCTGGGCCACAGGAGACTCAGGTGGTGACACACTTGCGGCACCCCATCAGGAACCCCAGGAACCCCAGGCCAGCGTGCAACAGCCAGGCCCGCCCAGGCCGGCTGGCACTCCCCTGCCTCGGGCACTCACCGACCTCAGTGGTGACTCTGTCCACACTGGCCTAGAGCCAGCAGACTCCCGCGCATGCCTCATGGCTCCACACTCCACTGGCCAGTGTGCCCCAGATCAGTCACCTGAAACCAGACAGCCCCACACACAAGGGATCCAGGCAGAGCCCCACACGGCCCAAGGCAGCCGAGCAGCTAGCCACACAGCGGCCACTGCTCAGAGTCACTGTGTCCAGAAAGACACAGGTGGGGGGCTCTGCAGCCCAAGGAGACTGGCACAGGAAGGTGACTGAGCCAGGGTCAGAGCACTCTAAGGTGGCTGCTCCCCCGCCCCCCGGGCCCTGGACATGGAACCAGGGTCCTCCTGAGGGGCACATGGTACTGCAGTGGGAAGGTGGGGGCGATGGCCAGTGCAAGGAGCTGAGCAATGGGCTCAGGAGGTCAGCGACGCCCAGGGCCCCGTGCACTGACAACATGGTCACGTCACCCTTGAGCTCTCGTGGCTCCTTGGTGTCTCCAGAAACCCTCGACAGCTCTGCAGGGATACTGGGGCGGGGGCACAGGAGGTGGCAAGATCCCCTCCCGGCTGCAGGCCACTCCAGCTGGTCCTAGCTGCCTCCACCTCTGGCCTCTGACTTCCATCCTGGACCCGCCACACCCTGGGCCCTGGCATCGTCCAGCACTGGCTGCCCCTCAATTTCCCAGGGAGGCCACAAGCCATCAAGGACAGTCACTCGCTGGGGACCTCACCTTCGCTTTCATCCAAAGGCCACGAGTTCCCAGCTCGCCAACTCTACCACTCACCAGCTTGCCTGCCTCTGCCACCAAGCTGCTCTGTGTTGACAGTGCCACCTGGTGGCTATAACGCAGAAAGGACGCCGCGCTGCCTCCCCGCCATAAGTGAGTCACTTGCCTTCCTTGAAAAGCCTTCATTTTCTTCCTCGATTTTTTTTTTTTTTAGTAATGTATGTTTGTGATACACAGTAAACACATTCATTGTGGGAAAATTGGCACATACAGATTTTTTGAGACAGGCACTTGCTATGTCATTGAGCCTGGCCTTGAACTCACTATGGAGCCCAGGCTGGCCATGAACCTGTGGCAATCCTCCTGCCTCAGCCTCCAAAGTTCTGGGACTACAGGCATGCACCACCACACCCAACTCACACAATAGTGCATCTTGACCCTGTTTACTTCCGCTTTCCCCTTCCTCCCATCTCCCCAGTCTCCAGGTCTCCTTCCCATCCTTTCAGAGAACCAACTCTGATTCAGTGATCCCTGTATGGTTTTTTTAATCTTGAGTTTATTAACTTCCACCCTGATGGCTATAATTTCAGATTTGGATCATTCCTGTCTTTCCAGGACTCTGAGATGCACCATTAGGTTTTTATCAGGGCTGCTTTATTCCTTGAACTTCTCTCCGCCATCTATCCTAGAGAATTGTTACTTTCTTCCCTGATTTCTTCCGTGACCCACGGATTATTCAATAGTGTATGATTTAATCTCCTTGTGTTTGCATGTTTTCTCTGGCTTCTGCTGATTCCTACTTTCGTTCTGCTATGCTCCAGTCGTACGAAGGGATTCTTTCAACTCTTTTGTATTTATTTAATCATTCTTTCTGGTTTATTAAATCATTCTTTATGGTGTATCCTGGAAAATGGTCCATGTGATAGTGAAAGACATATGTGTTCCAGCCAGGCATGGTGGTGCAGGCCTGTAGTCTCAGCACTTGGGAGGCCGAGGCAGGAGGACTGATGTGATTTCAAGGCCAGCCTGGACTGCAAAGTCAGATTCTATCTCAAAAAAAAAAAAAAAGTGTTCTGCTGTTGTTCGATGAGCAATCCATGTACCCACTAGATCCACTGGCTCAAAGGTGTCGTTAACCAATGCTTCCTTGCTGGTTTCCACCTGGGTGACCTGGGCGGCTGTGGTTTCCTGCCTCGGTGGCTTCCCACTCTGGCCGAAGGTTGAGGACACGGCTGCCCCACAGCACCCGGTGTCCCTGCTCTGCTCTGAGCCCTGTCCAGTCAGCGCACCAGGAAAAAGCTGGGGACCCAGTTCCAAGGAAAAGACAGAGGCCGCCTCACCAGCCACTCACTAAACCTGCTTTTCATCCCGGTGACAAATAGGTGACAAAGGTCTGTGAGGAGGCAGGCGGCAGCAGGGACGGGCGGGTCCAGACTGGGCAGAGGCTGCAGCCACAGAGGGTCGAGAGATGGCACGTGGGCACGCTGGGCCCTCAAGCTGGGACGTCACCGCCGAAGGACTCACGACAGGGTGGACGTGGCCTGAGGTCATGGGGTGTTTGGGGGCGACAGAACACCCTACAGCTGGGTTACGGCGCTTCCTACAGAGCGCCGGGCGGGGCCCTTAGGAGGAAAGGGCTGTGCAGCATATTAATTTCACTTCATAAAGCTGTTAAAAATTAAAGGAGGCAGGCAGACAGGGCTGGGCCACGTGCGACACTGGGACAGAGGAAACAAAGAGGACGACAGCAGGACACTAACGGCTGCAGTGAGGCAGTGGCTGGGGACTCCAGGAGCACGCGACCCTCATGTCAGGGAGGCGCAGCCCCGGCCGGCCGGCGCAGTGCGGGGCAGGGGCAGCTGCTGGGCAGCACTTGGAACCGCTCTGGGCCAGCTGGACAACCTCGGGCAGGGTCCCCCCACTAGGTCCTGACGCAGCCAGCAGCTTCAAATCCCCCAGGACAAAGATGAGAAGCCAGGTGCTCCGAGCTCGGGGCCCACTCACCATGGCAGCATTTCTGTCCCCAATTAACTTGTTGGATTCTAATTCCCATGTGATGGGATTGGTGGCTGGGGCCGTGGGGAGCATCAAGAGCTCCGTTCATGCCATGAGGGCCTTAGAAGAGGGGTTCCCTTCCTCTCCACCACGTGAGAGCAAAGCAATGAGCCCTAATGTCTACCCTCAGCCTCGCCAAACTCCGAATCTGCCAAGGCGGGCAGAGCCTCTTGCTAGAGATGGCAAAGGCTTTGTTTTTTTTGGCGGGGAGGTTTGGTTTTTTTGGTGGTTTTTTGTGGTGTTTTTTTTTTTGTTTGTTTGTTTGTTTTGTTTTGTTTTGTTTTTGTCAGTACCGGAGAGCAAACTCACAACCTCACGCTTGCCAGGCAGGTGCTTAAGCATCTAAGCCAACCTCCCAGCCCTATGTTTTGTTTTGTTTTGCTTTGTTTTTTTGAGGCAGGGTCGCACTATGTAGCTCAGGCTGGCCTTGAGCTCACATTGTAGCCCAAGGTGGCCTCGAACTCACAACGCTCCGCCTACCTCAGCCTCCCGAGTGCTGGGATTAAAGGCGTGCGCACGCCCGGCTGGCAGAGGCTTTGTGAAGCAGGCTCAGTTTCCCTCCACCCCAGACGCCCTGGAGGAGCTCAGAGAGGAGGGCGGGAGGTGGCATCTGCTCAGTCATCCGCAGCTCTGAGTGTAATCACAGTCCCCCTGGGCACAAAGATCGAGGCTGTGGAACGCAGCGGGGTCACTGGGAGAAGACACGGCTCGCAGGGCCAACCCTCAGAGCCTGACAGAGCGCCTCTCTCCCGGGCAGGGCTGGACACTGGCTGTCATGGACATATTTGCAGAGATTGGCAAATGTTACCACTCAGGGCTTTTGGTTGCCTCTAGGGGCACCCGTGACCACCTGTACACATGCGTGTGTGCATGTGTGTGTGCGTGTGTGTGTGTGTGTGTGTGTGTGTGCACATGGCGAGAGAGCACATCAGGGCTAGGCCCGAAGGATGCACAGGAATTGGGGAGGAGCGGATGCAGGGGAAGGAATTCCGGCCAAGGGCACAGCTATGCATGCTCCCAGCACCACGAGAAGTTAAATCAAATGAAATTTGAACAGAGAACCATGCTGTGCAAAGGGGAAAAGGCGGGGAGAAAAGCAGGGGCCAGGGGCTGGGTGCGCCTGAGAGAAGCCAGGTGCGCCAGCACGGGCACCTCGGAGGCTCCAGCAGTGCCTGGTCACCTGTGCTGATGGGGGCCACCTGCAGAGCCCCCTCCCGACCAAGGGAGCCCCTGCCACCCAAGCCACCACAGACCCGCCCTGGGCAGGAGGACAGTGACACCTCTCCCTCCCTTCCACAGCCAAGCTGGAGCCCCGCATCTCCTCGGCTGGATGACCAGGACCCCCCTCGCACGCACACACACACTGCCCGGTAGCTCAGCCAGCTCGGTCGGCCCTCAGTCCTCCCACCCGGCCACTGCAAGTCCCGGCCGGGCTTTTCCTAAGCAAAGAATCCAGCCTGGGCCAAGGGTCCACTTCCTGGTTCTCCCTTTTGTTTTCCTCATTTGAATTGTTTTTAATTGTATGAGCCCAGCTTTCATAATTTTTTGGAAGGCAAACAAAATTACAAAGGTATTTGTTTTTAAAAGGCAAACCAGAGCCTGCATTTTGTTCTGCCGCCCATGCCTGTCTTGCTATCAGAAGGGCCCAGGCTGCCAGCTCCACCCCTGGGAGGAGCCCCTCCCCGGTGGGGAAGTCCTGGTCCTTGGGGGCTGCCACGGAACCGTTTTCTTCCGACACTGTGCTCCGAGGTGTCCTCACTCTGGGCAGGACCTGGGGATGGACTTTGGCCCCCTTCACGCAGCACCTGCAGCCAGCTGTAGGCGAGATTTGCTAGGGCTCAGCTCGGAGATTGGGATCCTAACTGAATATCTGCTGGCCCCAGGAGCTGGGCACGGCGGTGTGGTTCCAGGCGGCCTTTCCAGCAGGCCTGCATGGCCGTACCAGGCTGCTTCTCTTGGCCACAGCAGCTCAGGGTAGGAAAGGCAGGAGGCTCACAGACCCTACTGCCCATAAAATGCCCCTGTCAACACGCAGAGTCCCCGGCTGGGCATCCAGTCTGCTTCTGACATCCGGACACCTGCTCACCCAGAGCTGGCAGTCTCTGCCAGGAGAGTGGTTTCCCAGCTGCTATCTGGAACTCATTGCCCGAGTCACCTCGGTAAAGCCCACATTAGGGGCCCTGGATGCCAGGCTCCAGGGTGGGGCAGTGGGGCTGCCGGAGGGGCTGGATGTCACCCAAATCAGACAGCACTGTGAGTGCAGTGTGGCCGGGAGGAAGAGAGAGGGCACATTCCAACTTCAGGAGTTTGGAACCTGCGGGCTGAGAAGGCACAGCCCCAGTGGACAGAGAGGACAGAGCCACCTCTCCCAGCCCTCCCGCCGGCCTCTCCAGAAAGCCTGGCTCCCGTCCGGGGTCCGTAGCTTCTCTGCTAGGGTCAGAGTGTCCTGGAGACTCCGGGGGACAGTCCTTCACCAGTCAGCCCTTCCACCCCAGAGCCCTCTTCACCCTCAGTCTCCCTCAGGCAGCGGGATGCATCCAGGCTGCGAACAGCGCCAGGGCCAGCAGGGTCTCCCAGATCCCCAGGACCCCGCGCAGGGCTGCAGGGCCCCCGCGGGCCAAGGTCGCCTGGCATTCACCTGCGGCTAGGAGCCCAGCGAGTCTTGAGGGGACACGGGGGCAGCCAGGAAGGGGTCAGAAACAGGGCCGAGGAGGTCCCAAAGAGGGGACCCCCTCCGGAGGCGGGCGGGGAGAGGGGACCGAATGGCGCCGCGGCCCCTGCCAGCTTGCTCAGGAAGTGCAGGTGTGCGGCAAGGTTGGGGTGTCACCGACGCCCCCGCGGGCGTGCACCCCCGAATCCCAGCGGCAGCGGGGAGCAGTTACCCCATCTTCCCCCAGAAAGCCGGGGGGGTCCGTCCGCCTCCGCCACCGGGCAGTGGGACTCCGAGGTGGCGAACAGTAAGGAAAAGGCGCGGCCCCGCCGAGCGCGGACGGGACGCCGGCGGCCAGGGAGGGGGCGCGGGCCACGGCGCCCCGCGCTAGTCCTGGTCCGAGCTGCGAGACGCGGAGGAAGCCGGGGGCCTCGGCGGCCGGACCGGACAGGGGAGCCGCTCCGGGGACCCGCGCCCGCCCGACCTCCGGCAGCGCGCACGGAAGGTCGCCAAGCACCGCGGACGCGCCCCGAGCTCCGGACCCGGCGGGGACCCCGGCGCCCGCGCTCACCCAGCATCTCCTTGCGCCGCTGCGTGTGCGGCTGGTCGGTGTAGACCCACTCGAAGTCGCTGCGGCCCGCGCGGTTTCCCATGCTGCGCTCGCGAGCTCCCTGCGCCGGCAGCGCCGCACCTGTGCCCGCGCCCGCGGTGGCCACCTCGGTCTGGAGCCGGACCGGGCCTGGCCGGAGGGGGCGGGGCCTGGAGGGAGGGCGGGGCCTGTGTCAGGGGCGGGGCCGCCGGCAGAGCTAGGTGACAAGGGGCGGGGCGGGGCCAGGTGAGGGGGCGGGGCCAGGCGCCGGACTTCATGAGGCTGAGGTGGGGCGCATCTGCTCCTCGCCACCTGCACCCTCTGCGCCCGGGAACCGGCCCGACCCGCGGGACGCCCCGGACGGCCGGGCCGCGTGGCGAGGGCGCTAAGGAAGGATGGCAGCGGCCTGATCCGCCCCGTGCGCGCCGCGATGCGGCCCAGCGACTTCAGCGAGATGCGTTAGACCGCAGTGCCCTCAGGAACTTGCGGTCTGAGTCGGGGCACAGCTAGGGAAGTGACACGGGTGCTACGTGAGGTGACACAAGGCGGGCCTCCCAACAGCTAAGGTCCAGGAGAAGGTACTCCCGCGCTGGGCCCTGGTAGGACAAGCAGGAGTTCAACAACTGAGACGAAGGAGGACCTGGCGGTAGAGGGGCCGTCAGACGCACCGGCTCAGAAGCAGGCAGTGCCCAGGCGCTCCCCACGTGCACGCCAGTGTTTTGGGTAGTGAAGGAACCCAGCTCCGAGCGCTCACCTTCTGGGGGCACTCATCCCCAGCCCCTCTGGCACTTCGCAGAGGGCCCGGTGGGACCCCAGGAGTGTGGCCCGCTTGGTCATCAGAGTGGTGGCGGCAGAGCCCAGCTCCCCACCCTCAGAGCGCACTTCGGCGTTCGCCCCCTTTGCACACCTCCAGAGACAGGAGCTTGGCTCCCTTCCTGCTCCCCGAAGCCCTTCGCCATCTGCCACCTTCCTCTGGGGAAACTGAGGTCCAGTGCTGAAGAAGACCCCGTACACAGACACAGCTGAAATGCTGGGACAGGGTCCAGCTGTGACCTTGGACTCGAAACACCTCGCCCGTGTAGAGCACTGGGCCCCTGGTGTCCACTGTGCCCTCCGGACACCCCAAGCCCTCCAGTTCCTCCTCCCGGGGTAGAGTTGCAAAAACCACCCACGCTGTCACCCCAGAGGCCACCAGTCCAGACGACACTGACCCCATGCTCCCATTTTACAGAAAAGGAAACCGAGGCCACAGAGGACGGTGAGGGGTTGGGTGCAGGGTGTGCAGTGCAGTGCCCGTGCCAAGGGGCCCCCGAGGTCAGCTCCCAGCAGAGGAACCTGCCCGCAATGGCCCCCGGTCTGGGAATGACATGTTTGCTGGTGACATGCTGTCCACAGGGGTCTTGAATAGCAAAAGGACATGGGGAAGCCTACAATGCTGGGACAAAGGATGGACTTGATTTCATAATAGCATATCAGCCTCGTTGATAGTACAGGCCTATAATCCCAGCCCTCAGGAAGCTGAGGCAAGAAGATTGCTGCAAATTCAAGCCCAGCCTGGGCTACACAGTGAGTTCCAAGACCAACCTGAACTGCATAGTTGGACCCTGCCTCAAGAAAGAAAGGACCTTGCCTCTCAAATTCTAGATCAGCCTGGGTAACTGAGCAACTTAACAAGGCCCTGTCTCAAATTTTTAAAAAATACTAAAAAAGACTGGGGATGTCACTCAGTACAAAGGCAGTGAGTTCAATCCCCAGTACTACTCCTTCCCCCAAAAAGAAAGTTTTGGGGTTTTGGTTTTGCTCATTTGCAGGGGCAGAATTGCAGTCAGGCCAGGAAGTGTACCCCCAAAGAGACATAGCCCTGACAGATGCTAGTCTCCAGGCACAACTTCATCAAGAGGAACCAGAAACACGAGCCACACAAGGCCACTGTCACGTGTCTTCTGGGGACACTTTGCTAAGGAGTCACCCTAAAAGAATTCAGCAGGACTTGCACTGTGGCCACAGGAGCCGGGAGCATCACCATGCGTCACCTGGCATTAGCAGCATTGCACGTAACCCGGCTGGGCCAAGTTTTCAGGAGACAGAAATGCAGTTATCAGCTGTTGGGCAGCGCCTGGAGCAGGGACAAGTGGCAGCAATGTTTCAGTGAGGATGTTGTGACACTGGCTGGATGGTAAAGGAGCTTCCTTTTGTGGTTGGCCTGTTTGTGGTTTTGTCCACGGTACTGAGCAGTCCAGAGGATTGGTTCAGGGGCATCCCCGTGATCCCTGACCAGATGTTCTTAGTAATGACTTGCTTGGGGACAAATGAATGACTTTTGGGGCATGGTGGTGCATGCCCGTCATCCTGGCTGCTTCAAAGGCCAGGGCATTGCAAGTTCGAGGCCAGCCCGGGCTACATAGCAGTGCTCTGCCTCTAATAACCCAAAAAAGACTGAGTGACTCATGTGAAGGCGTGACAAGGGGGGTCCCTCAGAACACGGAGAGGTCGGGTCTCGGACTGGAAGTGCAGAGGTATAACAGCGATAAGATGTGGTTCAGCGCTTGGGAAGCCCCCGTGCTTCTGCCTCGTGTCCACCCAAAGTCTGCTTTTCCATATTTCCCAGGGTTTGACACCTCGGGGAGCACCCAGGCCCAGCCAAACGCTTTGCCCCTGCCGATTGAGACCCAGAGTCCCCGCCTGCTGCCGCCTCCCTCAGGCTGCTGCCCCACGTGCCAGTGTCCCCTCAGGGGCCAGGCCTGCCTCTCGATGGGGCGACCCCTTCACTCCATGCAGGAAACCACGCAGACGACGCTCCTTGACTCTCCTTGGAAAGAAGAACAACTGTCTCCATCTTGGATAGACTTGACCCTACCTCCAGGCACTGGTATGAACAGAGCTGGCTGGGCCATTTCTTTGTCCCTTCAGTTGGCTTTAAGCAATGTAAACTGAGCTGGCTGAGGAGCTGATGTGTCACCTCTGAAGCAAAGCTACAGGTCAGTGTCACCCTGCCCAGTGACTCCCCAAATACGTGGCTGAGCTGGGCGGGATGGAGAGCCGTGCTCATGCTGTTGGCTGGGACTGAGCCTCGAGAAAGAGCTGTGACTTCCCAGGGCAAACAGGACTGTACACATCAGAACTGAAGCACGGACCCCAAATTATTAGACACCACCTCAGTTGTTACGCAGATCGCTCTCCCTGCACTTCTTGCCCTCTGCATATCGCAGAGGTGATCTCAGACCTCCTGCCCAGCCCACCTCACGGTGGTCATGACAGTCACGTATTTCCTGCCACTCTCACTGTCACTCATCCCCAAGCCACGCCCCTTGTGGAGAATTAATTAAACCAGGGTTGGGCTCTGGGTGTGGCCTTTGTTCCGGTGAACACCACCTCGGCTGGACTTAGGACCCTTGGCTCCCCACAACTGTACATACATCTCAGTGTCTTTATTCTCACTGTGGGTTGCACTGGAAGTAGTGGATTGGAATTAACTCACTAGAATTCCAATAACGTCTCCATGGGAATACAAATATAAACCTTCCCGGGCCACGACGAGGACAGGAAAGGCTTCTCAATAGCTCTACAACACCCATCTGAGGCCTCTGGCTGTAGTTTTGTGTCTGTTGCCCAGACCCTGTGTGGCAGGAGTCACCGCACCACGGAGACCAGAGGTCCAGTACCCACTAAAAGAGGAGAGGGGGCAGCCGGGCGTGGTGGTGCACACCTGTCATCCCAGCACTCTGGGAGGCTGAAGCAGGAAGATCACAAACTCAAGCCCAGCCTGGGCAACTTTAGAGAGACTCCATCTCAAAATAAAAAAAGAAAAGGGCAGTGGGTGGGCGTCAGTGCAGAGGTCTTGGGTTCAAACTCCTGTACAGGAAACAAAAAAAGAGGAAACGAAAACACTGAGGCATATAACATACAATAACATGTATACATTGAGAGGATTTAAAGAACAAAGCGCCTCAAAGGGAGCCAACTGGCTTTTGTGTCTGTGACGCAGATCCCACATTAACTATAGCACTTGAAAAAACCCACCAACTGACAACGCTCACTGCACCTATGCCAGGCTGGGGTTCCAGTCATGCTTCTCTCTGGGGAGTCCACTAAACCTAGACACTGAGCCCACTATAATCTTAGGGAAGTAACTTAACACAAAAAGAGGGAAGAGAGACACTTTACCTTAAGTGCAGCCCTTTCTAAATTTCCCATCATTGTGGAACCCGCTGCTTTAAAAGAGCACACACTGGAACTGGGGCTATGATCCCAGCACTTGGGGAGACTGAGGCAGAAGGGTCTCAAGTTCAAGCTGCCTAGGCAACTCAGCAAGAGTCTGTCTCAAAGTAAAAACATTAAAAGGGCTGGGATGCAGCTGGGTGGTACAGGGCTAGGGGTTCAGTCCCCAGTGCCACCCCCACCCCCAAAAAATCACTGATCTCACACTGGACACAGACACTCAAACATGATGAACGGTCAGTTAAAATGCAAGTCTTTGACCTTTGGAGCCTGGTGAGATCAAGCAGGGCCCCGTGGGCCACTGGCAAAGCCACCAGCTGGGGGGCAGTGTGGTTATCCCAGGGCTTGGGGCCGGTGTAGTCGTGGACTACCAAATACAGGCCTGGCTTCCGCCCCTAGCATTGTGAAATAAGCAACACGCACAGGTAACATTGGTTACATCAATACCTGCCCAGGGGGTGCCGCCCCCACTGTTGGTCCATTTAACAGGCCACTTCCGCCCAGCCTCTCTATGTTTGTCTCTTCCCTTCCCTTCCCTTCTTTCTTTCTTCCTTCCTTCCTTCCTTCCTTCCTTCCATAGGCTCTCGCTATGGAGCCCAGGCGGGCCTCAAACGCTCAGCAATTCTCCTGCCTCGGCCTCGGAGCGCTGGTATCCCAGACATGGCCACCACACACAGCCTATTTCAGCAGCCGTGCTCCTTCCCGGCAAGTTTCCCGCTGGCCCACCCGCCCTGGGGGGCAACTCCGGCCTCACAACTCAGCATCCTCCTCCGCTGAGATCTGGTTCGCAGGGCACCCTGGCCAGGAAATGGCCTTGTCTTTACATGGGTGGAGGACTGCTGGACCTCTGCCTGGCACTGTCCTCTTTGGAGTGAAGGTCACTAGGACCCTCTTGCTCCCCAGGCCCCCAACATCTCAATCAAGCCCACCAGGGCTCCCCTCGATTCCTGGCAAGTTCCCAATGGTACTGACAGAGACCACAGCAAGTGAGGCCCTGAGTGCCAACCCCAGAACAGCACAAGAAAGTACAATAGAATAAAAATGTAAACAACGTCCTGATAGCAACCGTGATGGCTTGTGTCTAGATAGCCCACCAAAGCCTCATGTGGTCACAGGTGGGGCCTTCTGGAGGCCACTGATCTGGGCTTTGTGCTGCTGGGATCAAGGACGCCACGCTGGGATTAAGGGTGTGAGCGCTGCCCACGCTAGGGGGAGGCAGCCTGAGCCAGGTCTACGGAAGGAGCAGAAAGAGCTGTGGTCGCGGCTGGCCGCTCGTCACTTGCTACTTTGGCTGGCTTCTGTCGGCCATGAACATATGCCCCTCTGCCACACCATCCTGCCGTGGAGCTGGCCGATTGTGGACTGAAACCTCCACACACTGTGAGCTAAACAAACCTTTCCTCCTTTAACTCTGGGTGTCGGGTATCTTGTCTCAGCAATGAGAAAAGAAACTAAGACGGTGACCGAGGAGGCCTTCGCTCCTCTGAGTAAACAATGCTGTGTTTCTGAAAAGGCACTTGCCTGTCTGCGGCCTGACGGGCGGCCGACTGAGCTGAGACATCGTCAACTCCTCCCATCCCTTTTGAAATTCCAGTGCTGCTAATTAATGAGTACTATTTCAAGGCCCTCGGCCACGCCACACCTCTCTATAAACCTTCCCCTTGCCCTATTTAACTTTTATACAGGGATGTGTCTCACTTCCATTTATATGAAAGCCTATTGTTTTTGCTTTCGATGTTTTGTTTTGCTTTTTGAGACAAGATCTCACTATGGAGCCCTGGCTGGCCTCCATCTCATAGTGATCCTCCTGCCTCAGCCTCCAGAGTGCTGGGACCACAGGCCTGCACCACTGCTCCTGGCTCATTACGCATGAAGGCCCCCTTCATCATGTCTCTCTGGTCCACATACATCTATCAATCCCATGCGGGCTGGAGGTCAGAGAGCCTCCTGGGAAGCCTTAGCATGAGATCAGCACGCGGGCCAGGCAGCTGCTCCTCCCACATGCAGCCCAGCTGAGCTGAAACTTGTCTTTGCACACACACACGTGCACACGTGTGCGTACCCGGGCGTGCTGAGCACACCTGTCCCTGGGGCGGCAGTCCAGCAATGGTGATCGGTGTCTTTACTGATGTGCGGTCCAGGGAGCTCACCTTCCACGGAGGCCACTGTTCCAAGCCAGTGTGACAAACGCCACAGTCAGACCTCCGGGTCTGCTTCTATTCGCTGCACCCTGCCACCCTGCCCAGTACTAATCCAGCCACCAACCGAGGCAGAGGGTGACGGGAAGTGGCCAGATTAGAGGGCACACCAGTACCACGCAGCCAGAGGACAGACTCGTGGCCAGGACTGGCTGCCACCTAGAAAGAAGACTCCAGAGTGGGTGGGATGGCGCGTATCTGGAGTCTCAGCACTCTGGGAGGCTGAGGCAGGAGGATCTCAAATTCAAGCCCGTCCCGGGTCACTTAATGACTTAGTGAGGTCCTATGAGGGGCAGGCAATTGGGTGCAGGGGTTAAGGAAGATTATTCAAATTCAGGCTGCAGAGTAGTTTTGAGACCAGGTCACGAGGCCTGAGTGTGAGTAAACTAAGCCCCCAATTAGCAGGTGGCCCTGGATTAGCAGGCTTGCGGCTCAGCCCAGGGCAGGAAGCTGAGCCTTCATCAGATTCCCACCTGCCCTGTCCCTCCGGTTGGGTTTGGGGAGCGAGACGCACTTGGCCTGGGCTGCTTCTGGTGGCTGCCGCCCACATTAGGGGCGCCCCAGGGGTCCCCCTAGAGGCCTCAGCGTGTGTCACGGGCACACAGCAGCCGCAGATCCGCGGAGGCTGCACCCGGTGAGGGGCCCTAGCGTGGCCCGGAGGGGCCTCGGGGTGGCGGGGAGTTGGCCTGGCTCTGCCCGAGGGGCTGCGTAGCCGCCGGAGACGTCACCCAGCGCGGCGCACTGACGTCACGGAGTCCTGCACGAGGGCATGTGTGTGCACACGCGAGTCTGCGAGTGTACCCGTGTGCACGCCCCTGTTCTGCACGCGGAGTTACTGAGGGAGACGGGGCTGTGAAACAGGACTTTTCTCACTTCTGCCCTGTTCGAGTTTTATAAGTGTAAATCATTAAAAGCATAAAAGAGACCTAATGAATGTCTTTCCTCTGCACTGGGGATCGAACCCAGGGCCTTCCTACTGAGCTACACCCCGGCCCAGTTCATGTTTATTTTGAGACAGGGTCTCGCTAAACCACCAGGTCGCCTAGGCTGGGCTGGAGCCTGTGAGCCTCCTGCCTCTGCCTCCCAGAGTGCCGGGTACACAAGCAGGTCTGGACTCTGGAAGTTTTTGAATTAGTGAACCCTTCCCAGCTGTGATCCCTGCGGCGGCCACCTCCCTGTGTCCCCTGCCCACCCCACAACCTGCCGGCCCTCATCTCACCCGCCTGTGGCTGCCTGCTCCCACCTGGGACCCCGCGCCACCCACTCCCAGGCTCTCCTGTCCCAAAAGGGCAGCAACAACGCTGGGAACTGAGGTGTGGGTGCCAGGAGACCCCTGCCCTCCCTCCCACAGTGAGGTCTGAGATCAGAAGGCCCAAGGGGGCCTGGAATCCAAGTCCAGCACCCCTGATTGGGACCGAAGGGCTGGAGAAAATTGCCGCTGAAATCCTTTTAACCATTTTTCTGCCGGGCCAGGTGTCCAACACCAGGAGCCAGTGGACAGCAAGCCCCTGCCCTGGCCAGGCTCCGAGGTCCCTGAACAGGCACTGACCCTCAGCCCTGGCCTACCGGGACACCCTGGCTTGGCGCCACCAAGGGTTCACGACACTGGCTGGAGCACGGACCTCAGCGCAGGCAGGGCTTGGGAAGTGTGGCTTCGGTCCTGGAACAAAAGGGCCAGAAAGCTCCCGTCCTGGGAAAGGGAGGAGACCCCAGGGGAGGGCACGAGGGGCGAGTCCTCCCCTGAGGCTTGGGCCTGGGCACACCCAGGGCAGGGGACCTCTGCAGAGAGCACCGGCAGCCCCGCAGCCGAAGCTAAGACCCAGAGAGCCAGGAGAGGAGCCAGGTGTAGAGTCCACACCTATAATTCCAACTCCTGGGAGGCTGAAACCAGAGGATCTCCCGAGAAAGGACAGCCTGGAAAGACCTTGGCTCACAGAGCTGGGGGGTGGGTAGTAAAGGGTGACTGGTGGAACTAGGGCAGGCTGAGGCCCTGCCAGAGAGATAGGGTTGAGCTCCTGCAGAGTGGAGTGCAGGAAAGGTTTGCTCTAGGAGGTAAGAACCAAGTGTGTAAATGACAGAACCGGGACTAACCCGGGCTGATTCACGCATCCCACATATGTGGCCCCTTAGGCCTCAGAAGCCCCCAGGGCTGCCCGCGGCTCCATTCATCCAGAGAGCGACACCGCCCGCCAGAGCCCGCTCACTTGCCAGCCAGGCCTTCGCTCAGGCAGCCCCCCAGGAGACGTGCCCCTGAGGGTCCGCCACGGCCTCCTTTGAGCTTGTTCCGAGGCCCAGCCCCAGGCTCAGGGCAGCGCACCCCACCCCCCACGCCTTGCCATCTGTGCAATCAGTGCTGGGGATGGCAGCACAGCCTGTTCCCCCAGGAGCGACGTGTCACACCCCACAGGACCTGAGGGCAACTGTCCCACGCTGTTCTCAGGTAACGACGTGGGCCTGGGATCTCTAAGGGGCCTCAGAGAGGACGGGACATCTTCCGGCCAGGAGAGCGAGCCGGAGGCCTCTCCGCGTCTCTCGTCCTGGGCACAGAGGACAGGCGGTGGCCAGGCTGCCCGGGGAAGTACAGGGACAGGGCTGAGTAGGAGACCTGCGCCACCAGCAAGGGGACCTCAGGTCACCGCCAGTGCTGCTTATAACCAAACCAGCAGGTGCCACCGGTGCCCCGCGCCCGGCTCCAGAGAAATCTCTGACCCGGTTTCTGGATGAACTGGGAATTTGCACAGCAGTGAGCGCCAGCCAGGTCACACCCCAGTATTAATCCCTCTCAGGCCAAGCGCCAGCGGTGGAGACATTAATCCCCACCGGCACGTGTCAGGTTGGGAAGGGAGGGGAGCCAGCGAGGTTAATGCAGTCACCCCTAAACACACGACGGCTGGAGGCGAGAAAGCCAGACCCAGAATCCCACATCCGATGCGAGCGCCCTTACATACAGTACAGGGATGGAGGTGAAGACCAAGAAGAAAGGGACTGTGAAGAAGCCCACTGCAAATAATCCCCAGCCATGCACAGTCCCTGAGCAGACTGCACAGTGCACAAATTCTGAACGTGTACTAACAAAATTTTAAAAATTTTGGGGATTCTTGACAAGACGGTAGAACGGTAAACAGCAGGGTAAGCAGCCTCCCTGAAAGATACCATCCGGATGCTGGAATATAGCAACATGGAGAAGACAAGAAGGAGGGAGGCGGGTCCTCTGGACCCAGAAGAATCCAAAGCGAGAACTGAAGCCCACAGAAAGAGTGGAAAGAGGCATCTAGACAAGGAAGGCGGTGGCTGGTGGCGCCTCTGCCCGGAGCCGGACCCACTCTGTGAAAGGAGTTGCTGGAACCTGGGGATGCAAGGTCAGAGTGCTGTGGCCACGGCAGCGGTGACGACCCTGGAGGCCTCTGCCCAGAGAGGCGGCATTGGAGGAGAATGGCAGTGGACATGGGGAGCAGACCTGGAGGACTGGACTGGCTGACAGTGAGTGCACAGACCCCAAACCCCTAAGAGGGCGAGTGGGGGACTGGCAGTCATCTTGGGACTGGAACCGCTCCTAATTGGGCACAGTCCCGCAGAAATTGCTCCAACCGAGCCCCAGAGGGTCCCAGTGGGTAACTGGCTCAGACTGGAGACCAGGGCTCCATGCATACCCTAGGGGTGATAGTGGAAGATTCGCGGATAACCAGCCCAGTTCCCAGGCTATGGCCCTGCCCCTGCGCACTGTGCCAGACATCAGGGTGCCAAGGCAGGCTGGGGAAAGGCAAGGGACAGCGCTGTAACAGCGCACCCAGTGGTAACCATCAGGTATCCACAATCAGCACTGGCTAGAAGAACCAGTCTAACCTTAAGAAATCACAGACAATGCGAGGAATACCAAAATCCCCAGTACACACTTGTCCAGAACAACCCAGGAATATGTCAAGACAAAGAAGCAAAAGCCAGGCTCTGGCCTCCAATCCAAGCAGAACAAATCCAGGAGAAGCAAATGCAGAAGAGGTCGGGAGTCCCACAACTAAAGTCTCTGAGGTGATGACAACTGAAGTAAAGAAACAACTCCATGAAGCTATAAAAGAAATTAGAGCAGAACTATTAACCCAACTAAAAGAAGAAATGAAAAACATAATAAAAGAATCGCTAGGCATCTCTAAAAGAGACATAGATGAAAAAATGGAGCATAGGAAAACAAGGAAAACCTGGAATAAATAATACAAAAAAGATTTAGAATACATGAAACAGATTCAAAGAGATTACCAGGAAATCAAAAACTCCAATGAAAGTTGGCAAAACCACCTGAAGGAAACTAAAGATAGACTTTCAAACCTTAAAGACAGGTTTGCAGCTTGTGATTGTGAAAGGAAAGATCTCTTAAAAATAACAAGAAACCTGGAAGTAACAATACAACGGCTGCAAGACAACTCAAAGAAACATAACTTAAGACTAAAAGGTGTGAGTGAAAAAGCAGGGGTCAACACAAATGACATTAAAAGTCTATTTACAGAAATAATATCAGAAAACTTCCCAAGCATGGGAACAGGAAGTGACTTTCAGATAAGTGAAGCATATAGAACTCCAGCTAAACGTAACCAAAATATACCTACACCCAGACATATGATAATCAAGATCCCAGAAATTCAACACAAAAACAGAATATTAAAAGCTATTAGAGAAAAAAACAGATCACCTACAAAGGAAAACCCATCAGAATCACAACAGACTTCTCAACACAAACCATCAGGTCAAGAAGAGCTTGGTGTAAAGTATTTTAAGCCCTGAAAGAAAACAACTTCCAACCCAGATTGATGTACCCTGCAAAACTATCCTTTAAAATCAACGGAGAAACAAGATACTTCCACGAGCCGGGCGTGGTGGTGCATGCCTTTAATCCCAGCACTCAGGAGGCTGAGGTAGGAGGAGCATTGTGAGTTTGAGGCCGGCTTGGGCTACAATGTGAGCACAAGGCCGACCTGAGCTACATAGTGCAACCCTGGCTCAAAAAAGTAGGGCCGGGAGTTTGGCTCAGTGGCTTAAGCGCCTGTCTGGCAGGCATGAGGTTGTGAGTTCAATCCCTGGTACTGCAAAAAAAAAAAAAAGATACTTCCACGACAAAGAACAATTAAAGGAATTTATGACAACCAAGCCAACCCTACAAAGAATACTGAAGGACATTCTAGAGAGAGATTAAATAAGTCCACAGCTCTAGAAACAGTGGCAGAGGGATATCACGGAGTGGGGTAGACAAATGAATAATCCATCATTGGGATTTGAGTCCAGTATTGTTTTCAATAAGCTGTTTAGTTTGATCTTATTCTACCTCGACCTGCCTATGATGACATAGACAGCTATTTCAAAGATAACAAAATATATTAGGGAAGCCTTTATTGATATTTGATCACCTTGTTTTGAAACCCTGTATTGCTTTCATTGTTCTGTTCTGAGTGATTTTAACCTATTTTGGTTTGTTTGATTGTATTATAACAGATGATATAGGCAACTGCTTAGAAGATAATATGAGGTATTATAGAAATCAACGTTGTATTACTATGTATTGCTTCCATTTTTTTATTGGTTTTATTCTGTACTATTTTCTTTGATTATATTAGGCTTGATGGTATGGGCAGTACTTTTGAAGATAACAAGATGTATCACAAGAGGAAAGGAGGAAAGAAGGAAGGGAAAAGGAAAAAGACATAGATTTGTATGTGGGTATACATAAGATGGTTAAGATGACTACACTACTAAATGCACTAACTATGGAGAGAGAACAGCTGATACTCATATGATTAGATCAATTTTACATGCCTGTATCTGTCAATCTGAGCAACCCCTTTGAAGGTAATGATATACAATGTTACGACCACTGTCAAACTCCAATCACCTCAGTTTGTAAACCTATAATGTTACAGTATCAGATTTGTTGTTGTTGTTGTTTGTAGATCCCTTTTGCTTTTTGTTTCTCTTTTCTGTGACCATCGTTTTATTTTTTATTGGTGTTATTCTGAACTATTTTGTTTGATTATATTAGCCCTGATGATATGGGCAGTTATTTTAAAGATGATAAGAGGTATTCTAAGGGGAAAGGAGGAAAGAAGGAAGGGAAGAGGAAAAAGACATAAATTTATAAATAGGTATACATAAGATAGCTAAATTGACTATGTTACTAAATGCATTAGCTATTGAAAAAGAACAGTTAATACTCATATGATTAGATCAATTCTACATGTCTATATCTGTTAATCTGAACAACCCCTTTGAAGGTAACAGTATGCAATATTACACCTACTGTTAAATTCCAATCATCTCATTTTGTAAACCTATAATGTTATCGTATCGGATTTGTTGTTGTTTGTTTGTCTCTTTTGCTTTTTGTTTTTCTTTTCTGTGTCCATTTTCTCTTAAATAAAAAAAAAATTGGGGCGCTGGAGGATTTAGCTCAGTGGCACAGCACCTGCCTGGCAAGCACGAGGTCATGAGTTCAATTCCTGGTACCAAAATAAAAATTATACAATTCATCAAGTGCAAAAAATGGACCCATCTCACCCATGTCTCTGAAGATCCAACTAGGAGTCTCGGAGATTCACAGGCACTGGGTCGCCCAGGAGCTGCTCACTGTGCAGGGAAGCATTTTACTGCAAGTGAAAACACCAACAGCCAGCAGAAGGATAACACACCACCTGAACTACTAGGAATAGGTTCCATTGTGTCTTGTTTTGGACTTTTTTTTTCTGAATTAAGGACGATTTCTTTATTTTATTTTATTTTATTTTATTTTTTGTCTTTTTGAGACAGGGTCTCGCTATGCAGTCCAGGCTAGCTTGAGCTCACTTTGTAGCTCAGGCTGGTCTTGAACCTAAAATAATCTACCTGCCTCAGCCTCTGGAGTGCTGGGATTACAGGCATGCGCCACCACACCTGGCTTTGATTCTTTTTTTTTTTTTTTTGCCACACTGGGGATCAAACTCACAACCTCACACCTGTCAGACAGGTGTTTAAGCCACTCCCGGCCCTAGTTTTTTGAGGCAGGGTCGCACCATGTAGCTCAGGCTGGCCTTGCACTCTCGTTGTAGCCCAAGCTGGCCTCAAACTCACAGTAATTCTGCCTTAGTTACTTTTCACTCATTGCTGAGACAAAATACCTGACACTCAAAATTAGGGAAGGAAAGGTTTATTCTTACAGTTTCTCGGGAGTTTCAGTCCTACTTAGTTGGCTCCAAGTCAGCATGGGATGGCAGGGCTGCCGTTCATGGCAGCCGCAAGCAGCAAGGCACGCTGGCGAGAGAGAGAGAAATGGAAGCGGAAGAGGAAGACCCGCCTCCCTTACACTGTATCTCAGCTCCACCCCTGGGTGGGTGTATCAGTCACATCATCAATCCTAGCACTAGACAACAAACTGATCACAAGCATCAGACTCAGCCCCATCAAAAGTACATGAGGACTTGGGGGTACATAGCATATCACCCAATACAGCTCCTCCTACCTCAGCTTCCTGAGTGCTGGGATTACAGGCATGCGCCACCACACCCGGCTGATTCATTATTTTTATGTAGAGAAAACTCAAGAGTACACTCAGCCCAGTTTAGTGACAAGTTCTTTAGTCTTTGCCTTTTCCAGGTCGGTAATGCGGGCCACAGAGTTGGGACCCAGCACGCTGCCTCCCCAGTGACGGCGAATCTCGTCATATCTGTCATTGTAGTTGGTCCTGATCGCCTCCACCAGCTTAGCCAGAGCGCCTCTGTCTCCGGAGTTGACCTGTATGAAGGCAGCAGTGGTGCAGGTCTTCCCATGGACCAGGCACCCCAGCCTGGCCTCCCCTCAATGATGCAGGGAGGGACCCCCGTCTGGCGACACAGGGCAGGCAGGGGCACAGCCAGCTCACTGGGGCCCACATCATGTGCGGTCACCACCAGCTAAGCCTTCCTGTTCTCTTCCTGTTCTCTTCCTGTTCTCTGTTCACTAACACCCACTCTGAGGATGGGGGTCTCTTCGTGGGGACACCCCCCACCAGCAGCTTTCTTCTCAGCCCGGGACAGCAGCCTCTGCTTCTTCTCTTGCTTTGTCTCTGGTCTGTGCTTGGGGGTGAGTTTAAGCAGCTGGGAAGCTGTTTGTCGGTCCAAGGCCTGGGTGGACTGGTACTCTAGCAGGCACCTTCAGGATAGCCCTCTGTTGCTGCAGCCGGAGCCAGTGGGGCATCTGGCTAAGTGGGTGAAATCTCTCTTGGGCTGGATGTCCTGTCCAATGCCAAAGTTCTTTGGCCTCTTCTCAATCAGGGGATTGACCACTTTCTTGGCCTCCTGCTTATTCACAACAGCAGGGGCCAGCGCCACCTTCTTCCCCTTGGCCTTCTTCCCTTTTGGCATCTTGGGTGGCTGACAGAAAGAAAAAGTCAAAGGAGTTGTCTGAGGTTTGTTTGTTTGTTTGTTTGTTTTGGGGGACAGGGTTTTGTTATTTAGTCCAGGCTGGCCTTGAACTCCTTATGTAGCCAGGCTGGTTACCATGGTGATGGAGTCCTGGGATGGGCTCCCAAAGAGGTGATGTTCAGTTCAGGCCACAGGAACAGGTCTGGTCCAGAAGAACAAAGCATCCAGGCGTAAGAAAGGGCAGCAGCAAGGGCAGCACTGGGCGTGGCCTCCTAGTGGTGACTTGCAGGGAGGAGGCTTGGCAGGCGAGGTGTGGTAATCCCAGAGCTGCCCGGCACAGTGGTAACATCACGTCCTGGGAGGAAGGTGGGAGGAATTTCCAATAAGCCTTAGAGAGATAACATCAATAACTATTTGCTTTGTGTGTCACTGGTAGAGTTTCCCTAAACCTTCCTGTGCCTCAGGTTGGGTTTGGGGAGGCAACTGGATCGTGGGGATGTGACACTTCTCAGGCGATTAGACTACTGATGAGTTCACAGCTAAAAGCAAAACTGGGAGGCGGACCCAGGCTGGCGGAAGTGGGTCCCTAGGGGCGTGGCTGGGAAGTCTCTTTCCGTCTCTCCTCCCTTGGCTCCTATCTGTGTTTCCACCACCACAGAGCCATAAACTGTTTCCCCTCTGCCAAGCTGCACTGCCGTGGAGCCAGGTCTGGACTGAAACATCAGCACAGTGTGAACCAAAATAAACCTCTCCCCTTTGGAGGTGTGGGTGTCAGGCAGTGCGTCTCCACGATGAGAGAGTATCTAAAACAGGTTTTGGTTCCAGGAGTGGGGTCTCAGAGGCTTCCACCCGGGTAGCAGGAGACAGCCTGGAAGGGCAACCAGCGTGCCCACGAGAGAACAACGTGAGAAGCTGTGCGGGGGAAGCCCATGCCATGGAGACCCCAGAATGTTACAGAAGCCAGAAATGTGGAATTATCTGAGGAAAGCCAGAAAGAGTGACAGAGCCAGGCCAAGGGAGAGGCCATGAGGACCATAACCACCAGCAGTGCTGTAGGGACCGGGCTGCCCAAGCAGCGTGGCATCTGTACCTTGCCACAGGCCGCACACCTCCCCAGGTGCTGCACGTGGAACTACAGGACTTAATGTCCTCCTTGCTGGGTTTTGGTCCTGCTTTGGTTCCATTCCTTTCTGTCCTTCGGTTTTTTCCCCTTTCGGAATGGAATGTTCAGCCTGGGCCTTTGTGTGCCAGCAGAACGGAATTTAACTTTCTTTTCCTCTGTACAGGGGCTCACAACTAAGAGTTTGCCTTGAGTCTCAGAGGAGACTTGGGACTTGAACTTTTTGGCATGCTGGAACTGGGAAGACTTGGGCGACTCTTGAAGATGGACCAAATGCATTTTGCATAAAGGGATGTGTGTGGCAGCCGGGGGAGAATGTTATGATTTATATCTAGATGTCCCTTTAAGTTTCATGTGCTCATCGGTGAGGCTTTGGGGAGGTAACTGGAACATGGTGGGGGGTGATATTCATCAGTAGATTACCCCACTGATGAGTTCATAGCTAAAATGTGGTATTAGGGGGAAGAGGTGGTCCCTGGAGGCATGGCCTGGAGGGGTCCATCTCCCTCCCCCCTCCCTGGGTCCCTGTCTTGGTTACTTTTCTCTCATTGCAGAGACAAAATACCTGATGCCCAAAATGGAGGAAGGAAAGGTTTATTTAGTTCACTGTTTGTGGGGGTCTCAGTTCATCATCAGCTGGCTCCAAGGCAGGGGGGCATGGCACAGGGGCAACACTTCAAGGCAGCAGCTGAGCAAAAACAGCCAGAGTAAAAGGGGGCAAGAGCGAGCCTCTTCTCCTTCCTTACATTGTACACAGGACACCCCCTCTCTCCAGGGTGGGTGTAGCTTCACAAATCTTCCTTTGCACAGGATGAGGGTATTTACAAAGTAAGAGCCCTGGCTCCCTGCTGAGTCTCTCATTAAACTTCTAAACATCTCAAGTTGACACAATGTATCAACCATAACAAAGCCTCTCTGCTACCCTTTGCCCAGCCACACCTTGGATTGTTCCTTCTCTGCCATGCCCTCCTGGCTCCCCCCAGCCAGCTGACTATGGACTGAAATCTCTACACACTGTGAGCCAAAGTAAACCTCTCCCTCTTTAGGCTGTGGGTGGTGGTTATTGCGTCTCAGTGATGTGGAAAGTGACGAATAGTCACTGTGCTTACATTCACAGGAGAGGTTGGAGAAAGAGGAACCGGCAGGGCAGACCTAATGTCAGTGGGAACACAGCTCCACATGGGCGTTTCCACTGAGACACAGCCATGCCCTCTGCACACACCAGGTACTTCCTCTGAACCACGAGGAAGGGCAGGGATCCTGACGGTGGCCGAGTGGCCCAGGCAGGAACTCGGGGCTCAGAGGGAGGAATGTCACAGTGTCTTTGAATTCCATCTCATGGGTGACCAGTGCCAGACCTCTGCAGGGACCGCTGGAGAGGACAGACATTCACTTCATTCTAACAACTATTATAACACCTGTGGATTATCTTAAAACAGAGCATATCTTAGATCCAAGGACAGAGCTATCTCTGTATTATATGGGTGATATAAAATTAATGTATTACATTCTGATGCTTCCATTTAAAATTAAACTGTGAGCTGGTCATCCTGGCACACACCTGTAATCCCAGAATTGGGGAGGCCAAGGTGAAAGGATTGCCATGAGTTCAAGGCCAGCCTGGGCCACACAGTGAGGTCAAAGCCAACCTCAAGCCGGGCATGGTGGTGCATGCCTTTAATCCCAGCACTTGGGAGGCTGAGGTAGGTGGAATGTTGTGATTTTGAGCCTGGCTTGGGCTATCACATGAGCAAGGCCAGCCTGAGCTACATAGTGCGACCCTGCCTTGAAAAAATAGAGCTAGGAGTTTGGTTCAGTGACTTAAGTGCCTGCCTGGCAGGCAGGAGGCTGTGATTTTGATCTCTGGTACTGACAAAAACAAAACAAAACAAAGTCAATCTCAATTACACAGCAAAACCATGGCTCAAAAAAAAATTAAATTGCATAAGGATGCTGGAGGGGAGGAAGAGAAGAAAAGGTGTAGTATGAAAACAAGGGTGTCATGATTACTCGTATGTGGGTGTCAATATGTAAGAGGAATTTCCCCTGTTAATAATACATGGTTTGTATTGCTTGCCCGCCCCCCCCCCATTCTGGGAATTGAGCTGCTACAGTTTAAAGTTGCCCAAGGACAGAGCTGACCAAAAAACTGGGTTACGAGGTAAAAACTGCCCCTTCTCATGACTAAGGAATTTACAGCATGTACTTTTCCAGAGCATCTGCTGCCCATATTAGGAAGCACCCTCTGCCGCCTGACCTCAGACCTCCCTATGGTAGTTTTCTCCAATAAATGTAAAAAGCCATTTAAACTAACCAATGCCATCTGCTTCTGTAACCACGCTTGCAAAGACCCCTCCTCCCTTTGTTCTATAGCTTATAAGCCCTGCTCAGGTTCAGTTCGGGGCTCTCTGTTCCTGCGTGTTCAGTGAGCCCCACGCATGCCTGGACGATAAAAAGACCCCTTGCCAATTGCATGAGAAGGCGTCTGTTGGTGTCTTCCTATACGTGGCGGGTGTCTCGACCCTCACATTTGGAGGCCCCAGCAAGATTGGGATTGCCCCCTGCGTTGGGAGACTTCAACAGCCACCTCTCGGGGTAAGTACAGCTGTTTCTATCTCTCTCTTTCTGTCTCTCTTTGTTTTACTTTCACTTTGCAATCGCCTAGTTTTGTTGTGACTGGTGCCGAGACGTGTGAGCTCTGGGTCCGAGTGACTTGCCTCCAGGCTTCTGAGTCACAAGTCACTTCTCAGGGCAACGCCCTGGAGATTGTAGACTCTCCCAGTCTATTTTGTGGTGGAGTCACCATTTGTCACTTCTTGGACATCTGATTTTGTGGTGGAGTCACCATTTGTCGTTCTTTAGATCCTTGGAAAGGTTTTGCACGCCGGCATTTGTTTGCAGTCTTGGTCTTAGTGTTCTTAGTGTTCGTCTGTCTTTGTTTGTTTGGCACCTCTAACCTTATTTTGTTCCACAGCGCCCCACCATGAGACAAACAGCATCCACCTCTCTCTCTCTCTCACTCTAGATCATTGGTCAGAAATACGAAAGAGAGCTCATAACCTTTCTTTACGTGTTAAAAAAGGTAAATGGCAGATGTATTGCTCATCAGAGTGGCCTACATTCCAGGTGGGATGGCCGCCAGAGGGGACTTTCCACCTCCCCCTTATCCAGGCGGTTAAGGCTATAGTCTTCCGCCCTGGGAGACAGGGACATCCTGATCAACAACCTTACATTATAGTATGGCAAGACTTATGTAAAGATCCCCCGAAATGGGTAAGCCCCTTTTTAACTCCGGCTTTGCCGGAACCTGCTACTCTCCTGCCTGTAAAGGCTCAATCTGCTCGGTCCCCAACCCCCAACCTCCATCCCTCTCTTCCTCCTCCGGTTCTGCCTGAATCGCAGTCTGACCTAATCCTGTTGGACTCTGGGGCACCTCCTCCTCCTTACCCACCTCTACCCCCTCCTCCAGCTGAGGCGATTGCTGCCACCCCCCCCCACTCCGCCCTCTTTACCCTCCTCCCCTGAGTTGACTCCGCAGGGCCCCCTGGCGGATGCTACAGACTGCAGACCAGCCCAGGGAACCCGAAGTCGGCGGGCCCCGGGTTCTCAAGACGGAGTGGCAATTACCCTCCCCCTCAGGCCATATGGACCCATGCTGGACGATGGGAACGGGAAAGAAATGCCAGCCCTCCAATACTGGCCCTTCCCCTCCTCTGACTTATATAATTAAAAAAATAATAACCCTCCTTTTTCTGAGGACCCCTCTAGGTTAACCGGGTTGGGGGAGTCTCTTATGTTTTCTCACCAGCCAACCTGGGACGATTGCCAACAGTTGCTGGGGACCTTATTCACCACTGAAGAAAAGGATCGAATCCTCATAGAAGCCAGAAAGCTCGTGCCGGGAGAAAACGGGAGACCTACCCCACTCCCAAACATCATTGATGATTTCTTCCCATTGTGCTGCCCTGACTGGGACCCCAACACTCCACAAGGTAGGGGGCATCTGTCCATCTATCGCCAGACTCTAGTGGCGGGTCTCCGAGCGGCTGCTAGGCGGCGTACAAATTTGGCTAAGGTAAAAAAGGTCCTCCAAGGGCCTACCGAGTCACCCTCGATATTCTTAGAGAGACTGATGGAAGCTTACCGTAGGTACACTCCCTTTGACCCTCAGGATGAGGGACAACGGGCATCTGTCGCCATGGCCTTCATAGGTCAGTCGGCTTCAGATATTAGGCGTAAGCTCCAACAACTAGACGGGTTACAGGACTTAACTTTAAGAGATTTGGTAAAAGAAGCTGACAAAGTATATTATAAGAGAGAGACAGAGGAAAAAAGAGAGAGAAAAAAAGAACTAATCAGAGATAAAAAGAAGGAATAGAGAACTGACAAAAATCTTGGCCGCAGTAGTAAAAGGAGTTCAGGGAAATATAGATGAGGATAACCCACGCCGCCCTCCTCTTGACCCCAACCAATGTACATATTACAAAGAGCTGAGACACTTCATCAAAGATTGCCTCAAGTTTAAAAGAAAAAACAAGCCGGGCGTGGTGGCGCACGCCTTTAATCCCAGCACTCGGGAGGCTGAGGTAGGCGGAGCGTTGTGAGTTCGAGGCCGGCTTGGGCTACAACGCGGCGCAAGGCCGACCTGAGCTACATAGTGCGACCCTGCCTCAAAAAACCAGGGCCGGGAGTTTGGCTCAGTGGCTTAAGTGCTTGCCCTGGCAGGCGCAAG
>RJWM01024421.1:0-30758 GCA_004363535.1 Dasyprocta punctata | reverse complement strand
AAGCATTGTGGGTCACTGTGGGGTTCACACTCTGCTGAGGCAGTTTCCAGGTTCTTGATAGCATTGTGATGAGGTGAACAAGATTCCTGAAAGGCATAAACTCCGTGTGAGAAACATCAGCTTGAATCTATGGAACTCTCATGGTATTCTGCTTAAATAAGTAAAGTTATACCCATATATTTCACTGGAAAGATAAGAAACACAGGGCATATTATTCTAGGATCTTTTTTCACTTAGCATTATTTCTAGGGTTTATCCATCCTTTGTGAAATTGGAATCATATTCTATAATAGGACTTTACCATAACTTATTTTACCATTTTCCTACTGTTGTACTTTCATGTTGCTCACAAGTTTTGCTTCGACTTGATTTTTCCTCTACAACCCACGTTGAAATAAATGCCTTTATACAGGCAGTTTACATACTGACATTTATTTTTGTAGTACAATTTTCTCAAAATGAAATGCATGGGCCAAAGGATTTATGTGTGTTTATTTAAGCAAAGCTTTCCAAGCTACTTTACAAAAGTATTTTAAGTTTGTCATACAAATAACAGATAGATATAATTTCCTATTTTTCTTCAATTTTAGCAATGCTGGATGATATAGATAGCTCAAATTATTAATTTCTGAAGTGTATAAAAGATTTTTCATGGTTATGCAGATATTTTGGGTATACTTTATGCATATAGAAACCTTGTGCATATTTTTACCTTTCTACTATTCTATGTATTCTTGTGTTTTCTTTCACCAGAGCATCTTGTATGTCCCAAGATAGAGTTCTTCTATGTTTGAAGATAAAATACCCTCTCATCCTTCTTTACAGTTATAGAGTAGTGTTCCACTCTATGATAATTCTGTAATTTATTATATTTAATTAGCATTCTTATGGAAGTGCATTTAAATAGTTTCTAATCTTTTGCTTGATAAAAGAGGTACAGTTAATAACTTTGCTGTCATTTCATATATGTATAAGTGTTTTTGTGGAATAAATTCTTAAAAGTAGACCTTAAAGAGTTTATGCATTTCTGATTTTGACAGATATTATAGATTATCTTCCACAGAGGTTACCATAATTCTTATTATCAATGTACAAGAATACCTATTTCCCAAACAATCTCCCAAAATTTATTGTCAAACTTACTGATTTTTTTCAGTCTGTTATTCAAACTTGATTATTGAAAACAGTGTTATCTTTTGTTATAATGAGATTGCTCATTTTAAAATGCTTCTTTTTGTGTTAACTGTGTTCACTATTTTGTTTGACTTTGCCTTTTAAAATTAGATTACTGGTCTTTTTTCCATTGATGATGAGGGACTAAATATATAAATAAGAATGGTCAGAATATTGGCTTTATTCTGTTTTGGTTTGCTTGATTTTATTATATCTGATGGTATGAGCAACTGTTTCAAAGATAACATGGTATTTTATGGTAGCCATTGTTGATTTCCTATTATCTTGTTTTGAAACCCTGTATCACTCTCATTGTTTTGTTTGGTTGATTTTATTCTGTTTTGTCTTGTTTGATTTTACTGTGTCTGATGGTATGTTCAGCTACTTTGAAGATAGCAAGAGGCATTATGGCAGCCATTGTTGATTTTCTATTATCTTGTTTTGAAATCCTGTATCACTTTCACTTTTTTTTTTGTACTGGGAATCAATCTCATGACCTTGAGCTTGCCAGACAGGCACTGTGCTGCTGAGCTGTATCCCCGGCCCTCACTGTTTTGTTTTGATTGGCTCTATTCTGTTTTATTTTGTTTGGTTTTATTCTCTTTAAAAAAAAAATAACAGTGCTCACAATATTGATAATAGAACTACAACAACTATCCCAGGAAGCCAACCTACTATCTGTAGGAAGCAGCACAGGAAGTCGAACTACTATGCAGAAATAGTAAAAGTCAAATTATAATCCCCTTGAAAATTGCTCCAAAATGTCTTTATTGGTCAGCTTTCTCACTGCTGGGACCAAATACCTGACACCTACTAGAGGAAATGATATATTTGGCTTGTGGTTTCAGGTGGTTCTGGCTGACCAGCTGGCTCTAAGTGGAAGCACCACGGTGGAAAGTCATGGTTGAACAAGACTGTTCAGTTCATGGCAGCCAAAAACAGCAAGGGACACACCAGGGAGGAAAGGGCCAGGGATCTGATACAGGCCCCAAGGTCGTACCTCCAGTACCACCTAGACACACCCCAGAAATGTGCTTTACTAATCCCCTGGTAGTTCCTAAGTCAACCAATATCACAATTATGCTGTCACAATGTTCATGACTCTGTCAATAATGGACAGCTTCCAAGGTAGAATCAATTGGAGAAAGCAAAAAATCTGCCTCTACTCAAGTAACTAGGATCCTGTGCTTCCAGTTAGATGCTTATGGCTTCCCTGTGCCACCAGCCATCAGTTAGCATACCTGAGGTCTTCCCTTTTTTCCCTACAAAACTTCAACATTTCTCTGATCAACTTTGATTTCTATCAAATGCAAATGAGAGTGGTTATTCCCTTGCAAGCTCTGAATAAATAATCTTTGCTTGATCTTGTTTAGGTGATCTTTATTTCCAAAATATTTCACAGTTCTTGTCATGTTAGAGATATTAACCCTTATGTATGATTCAAAGTACAATCATATTCTTGACCTGTTGGAGGGATTTTTAAATACAAGCTTTTAATTTATGTAAAAACTCTATGCAGAAGTACATACAAATCATGAATGTACCTCAGTGAGTTTTCACAAAATAAGCACTCGGATGTAACATGATCAACAAAGAGAATGGCTAAACCACTTGGCGCTCCTTTGACTCCCTTCTTATAACTCCTACCTCTGTTCAGTTCATGGCAGCCAAAAACAGCAAGGGACACACCAGGGAACACTTCATATTCTTGGGTGTAAAGAATCTTGACCTCTAAAACTATCATACAGTTTTTCTCTTGATAGCTGTATAAACAGGCTCATACCTGTGTGTGTATTTGTTTTCAACTTCTTGCATTCAAATTTGTGCTGATGAAATTTATTCACATTGTCATCAGTTATTCCCATTGCTTTAGATTATATATGAACACACTACGGTGTATTTATTCAGTACATTCTTAAACTAAAATGCAAGAAGCTTTAAGAAGAGACTAAATTTTAATTCATGGTGATATTTGCCTCTTTCTTGTCTTCCTAAATTTCACAAAATATTTACCACTAGTATGAGCTGAAATCACAAAATGGCTGTGAGATAAGAGATTAAGGCATAGCAAAGCTGGCTGGGGAAGTAGGCATGACTTTTTAATTACAAAATCCCAGGACACATGGGAAGAAAGATTCCCAAGGCACTGGACATGGACTTCTCTTGAGAATTCGAGCAGATTTTCTATAGGATGGCCTAGATCCAACTTCATCCTGAGGACTAGCTAATACAACAGGGACAGAGTGCATTGGATTTTTGCAGCTGTGTTCTCTATTGCATGGTGGCTTCCCTCACTCTGTAGGGTATACTTCTTTTCCTACTTCTTCTTGGCCCAAATCCATCCTGCAGAGCCTAAATCTTTTCCTACCTTTAATAAAACTTTGTTACCATTTGCACTTGTCTTGACCAAGTCTTTGCTCAGTACAGAAAGAACTTAGAAACCACCTCCAAAAGGAGATTCCAGCACCCCAAACTCCAGTAACAGCTGTACTTTGGTTCAGAGTGGGAACCATTGTGGTAATAGCGCTCATGCACCTCAACTGAATATTTTTGTTTGTTTGGTTTGGTTTTAGAGACTGGGTCTCACTCTGTAGTTCAGGTTGGCCTTGAACTCACTATGTAACTCAGGCTACAAGTGAATATTTTTTGACTTGGCTGAACCACAGGGACCACAGTATCTTGGAACATTGCTTGGTCTCCCTGTATTTGTAGCTGCTGAACACCAATAAGTAACAAACTTCATGACCTGTGGACTATATGGCTTCACCAGTCATAATTTGTATAAAGCAAATTGCACAGTTGGTGTTTTTTGCCTTTTAAAATACTGTTCTTCTCCTCCCTCCATCAGAACATAATCCAGTTACTCTTGGAACCTGTATCTCCTGACATTTTAATCCCTTAAAGTTTCCACATAAATGCCTTCTTTAGCTTGAACTCTAGTTTTATTTTAGATTTGTTAACTCTAGACCTAAGTGAAGTAGTTGTTTAGTAAATGTTGAATGAGTTATTTGTATGGGCAAGGCTCAGTAGTCTCATGAATGATTAAGATATCACTCAGTGAGTCCTGTCACCACACTTAGACACATCCAAAACCATCATAATGCTATTTAACACTTTTATTGTTTATCATATTTCACACATACTCTTGAGACTTACCTGAGTATTAGAGGAAATCAGAAGAAAATGTGGGAGTGGGATTAATATGGGAAGACAGGATACTGGGAGTGAGGGATTGTTGGAGATGGTTGGGATTTGTTCAGAATTAGCATGTGATAACATTAAAAATTGTCCCATGAAGCAATTGGCTAGGCACATAATATTTCATATGCAAATGCACAGCAGAAATTTTATCTAAGTGTGATGTGCGAACTGAAGCTTCCTGAAGAAGATGCATCTATCCCCTTAAAGAGCCTACAGACTGACTTTGGTTGACCAGAGCATCTTGATTATGAAGAGACTAAATGTTGCAGGTCAGGAGCCAAAGTTCTCTTGTGTTGTTTTTAACCCCTTTTAATAGCCATTTCTTATCAACCTCTGAATCTTAACTGATACCTTATGACTTTTAGATAAAACTCTCAGAATGTATTGGGAAATCTGACACATCTTCAACCTCCTCAACCATATATCTGAGAATGCTATTACATTTGAATCCTATAGAAGAGATTTTCCTGCCTTACTGTATTCTGCCATGCTGGTGGCTCTACCAGTGTGATTAGTAAATGTCTTGGCTCATGGCTTTCATTTGTTCTGTGACTATGAAAGATATTGTAACTTCTTTGACAGTACAATATGTCGTTCAGGGTAACTTGAATCCATGTTCCCAGGTCATGGTCATGTATATTTGGCTAGGAAAATCTATTTTTTTATTTCATTTAAAACAGAGTTGTTACTTTATATCAACAGATCCTTCAGTATGGTGTTATTATTGAGGGGGTCATTTAAGTGGATAATAACTCCTCTTAACATTGACCAAAGAGGTAGGATTAAAATTATTTTTGCCTCCCTTATTCCATGTTTTAAAATAGTACTATTTAATGTGCAGTCTAAATCAGTTAGTTGGGTACGTGGTTTAAACTTTACCATGTACTGAACTAAGAGAACTTGTTAAAATACAAACTGTCAGGCCTCAGGGAAAAATCTACATTTCTAACAAATGCCAATGGCTGTTATGCTGATGGCTGTTCACTTAGACAACTGGCCTCGCCACTGAAGCGAGAAGTATGAGTGACACAAAATAGTGATAATGGCCTCCAGAATCTTATCTTTGAATTTATCTCCATGTGCAGAGCATTAATAAGTGCTTTTCTTTTTCCCCAGGTGCTATTACTGGTGAGTAATAATTTTACATTTTCTTTAAGGAGACTTAAGAAATTCTTGTGAATTAATTGCAAGAAAGTAGCTTAAGTGTTACAATTTGCATCCTGTTTCTTTTGAATTTTTAAAATTTTAGTTTCTTTTTTCTTTTTTTCTTTTTTTTTTTTTTTTGTACCTGGAGTTGAGCTCAGGACCTTGCACTTCCCATGCAGGCACTTATGCCACTGAGCTATATCCCTTTCACTCTTGTTTCTTTTAAGAAACTACAGCTTTTGAGAAATATCTTGAAATATAAAATGGATAAACTATAATGGAACATTATGCTCATATTATAATAGAATGTTTTTGTAGGCACAGATGGGATACATAGACATTTGGGAAAATTTAGAGTATGTCTCTGTTACTTTCTATGAGCACAGTTGTAGCAGACATGTACTTTTGGTTAACTTTCAATTGCAGGATGTGGATTGTGTTAATATTTTGTTAGGTCTTCTCCTTGATTCATTTTTTCTTTAAAAGAATGAAAATAATGCCAGAAATTATTTTTTGCCTGTTTCCTTGCCACTAAACAATTAATACATATGTTAACACAAGTGTGATATTCATGGTTTTTTCCAAGATTTCCATGAGAAAAGTTCTGGGAATAAAATTAAATAGAGTGACATGAATATTGACACAATCTTGATTTGGCTGTAATATACTTTTAAGAAGTAATTCAGTTTTAAGTTAAATAAATTTGATAAATAATTATTAAATTAATCATACCATTATTTAATATAGCTCTATCACATATATTACTGTTAACAATAAGGTAATTATTGACTCATATTGCCAAAAATTTGTGGTATTTCACATATTTTTATAGCAAACCAATTGTTATGTCCTAAAGTTGAGAATTATTACTTTAGGAGATGTTTTTCCAACTGACAGGCATTTCCAAGGCCTGAATCTGTTTGTTTTTATTCCCCATATTTTTTACTATAATTAGTAGCACATATCAAGTGAACAGAATTGCAGGTTCGACACATGCAAAGAACATGTTTGATAATACCTCCTTTTCTTATTTCCTCCACTTCCTTCTCCCATTTACCCGGTCCCCTGCCCTGATAGTCCCCCATCGACTTTCATGTCCTTTTTTTTTTTCACCTAGATTCCACATATGAGAGAAAACATGCAATATTTGTCTTTTTGAGTGTGCTTTACTTTTTTTTTTTATTTTAAAGAGAATAAAACCAAGCAAAATAAAACAGAACAAGTCCCATCAAAACAAACCAGTGTAAGTAACACAGGACTTCAAAACAATAGAAAATCAACAACGGTTGCTGTAAAGCCTCTTGTTGTATTCAAAATAGCTGCCCATACCTTCAGACATAGTAAAAATCACACAAATCACAACAGAATAAAACCAATAAAAGCAAAGCAATTAAAGGAGTTTAAAGCAAGATAATTGTAAATCCAATATGGCTACTATAATATATCTTGTTATCTTTGAAATAGCTGTCCATGCCATCGGATAAAATAAAATAAAAAAACAAACAAACAAAAAAAAACCCAACCCAACAAAACAATGAAAATGATACAGGATTTCAAACCAAGATAATAGGGGATTAACAATGGCTACCACTTTCAGAAGGAGATCCTCTAAAAATGCTACATTGGGTATTGTCATCCTCTGAATAGATGATCAGACCATGGCTTTACACCTGCAAAGTCAGTGAAACACTAAACACTATAAATATTAAATTATATTTTACCTCAATAGCTATCATTGCAGCCTGTGTTTCTCCAGATCAGCTGGTTGTTTATGGCCAGGGAGTGGGGAGAGGGTTGGCTCTCCTTGTTTCCCAGCCCATGTGCCAAAAGAGCCTGGCATCTGTCTCTTCCCCTGGTGGCCTGCACGTGGTGCTGATACACAGGGAAGGCTTACTTCTTTTTGACTTCTTGTTCTTTTCTGAGTCTGGTTTATTTCACAAATTTATTTTTCTTTATGGCTAAATAATTCTCCATTATTTATGCATACCACATTCTCTTTATTCAAACCTTGATCAGCACCTAAGCTGATTCCATAACTGGGCCATGATGAATAATACTGCAATAAAAATGGTTACGCAGGTATCTCTATTATATGCTGATGCTGGTTCTTTTGGATATATACCCAGGAGTTGAAAAGCTGGGTAATATGGTAGTTCTATTTTTAGTGTTTTGAGGAAACTCTATACTGGTTTCTGTAGTGCTTCTACTAATTTACAGTTTACACATCAGTAGTGTGTAAAGTCTTTTTTTCCTCACATAAACCTCACCAGCATTTATTATTTTTGCTTTCTTAATTAGTCATTATACCTAGGGTATCTTAATTTACTTTTGATTCTTATTTCCCTGATGGCTATATAATTTTTATATAATTATTAACCATTCATACTTCTTTTGAGAAATATTTACTCAGCTCATTTTCCCATTTATTAATGGGATTAATTGTTCTTTTGGTGCTTTTTTTTGTTATTTAGATATTCTGGATATTAATCTCTCAGAGGAATAGTGACTAAGATTTTCTTCCATTCTGTAGACTTTCTCTTCATTCTGTTGATTGTTTCCTTTGCTATTCAGAAGAATTTTAATTCAATATTTTCTCATTTGTCAATTCTTACTTTTATTTTTTGAGATGTTGTATTCTTGGCCAAGATATGATCTCTTTTGGAGAAAGTTCTATGTACTGATGAAAACAATATTTCTTTTACAAGCCGGGCGTGGTGGCGCACGCCTTTAATCCCAGCACTCGGGAGGCTGAGGTAGGAGGAGCGTTGTGAATTCGAGGCCGGTTTGGGCTACAACGCGAGCATAAGGCAGGTCTGAGCTACATAGTGTGACCCTGCCTCAAAAAAAAAAACTAGGGCTGGGAGTTTGGCTCAGCAGCTTAAACACCTGCCTGGCAGGCGCAAGGTTGTGAGTTCAAACCCTAGTGCAACCAAAAAAAAAAAAAAAAAATTATTTTACTGATGTTGGATGAAATATTCTGTAGATGTCTCTAATGTTCCTTTGATCTACAGTGTAATTTAATTCTGATTTTCTTTATTGATTTTTTTTGTTTTCTTTATTTTTTTCTGCTATTTTTTTTTGGTCTAGAAGTTGTGTGCATTGGTGATATTGGAGTATTAAAACCATCCACTAT
Organism: Dasyprocta punctata; assembly: GCA_004363535.1. Taxonomy (NCBI): domain Eukaryota; kingdom Metazoa; phylum Chordata; class Mammalia; order Rodentia; family Dasyproctidae; genus Dasyprocta; species Dasyprocta punctata. The sequence goes on along the minus strand of RJWM01024421.1, from coordinate 22,105 downwards.
TATCGTATTGGGGCCTATCTCTTTTTTTAATATCCTGTATTTTTTTATAAAACTGAGTACTCCAATATTTGATCCCTATATATTAACAATAACTGTAAATTCATGATGTATTCTTTTATCAATATATAGATCTTCTTTGCCTCTTCTAACCAATTTTAGATTCAAGTCTACTATGATGGACAAGAACATACTTGCTTTCAGATCCTTTTGATTGAAATATTGCTCTATATTCTTTTGCTTTTAGTCAGTTACTGGTAAGATGAGTTTCTTGAAAATGGAAAGCAGATAGATTTTTTAAAAATCTCATCAGCTGGTCTGTGTCTTTTAATTGGAGAATCCAGACCATTTACATTCAAAGTTATTATTGAAAGCTATGTACTACTTCCTGTTATTTTTCTTGTAGTTGTTTTGAATGATCTTTATTAATTTTTTCCTTTATTCATCTTCAAGCTTGATTTTTTCCTTATTCATGTTTGAGTCTTCCCTAATTCTTATTTTCTTGTCTATTTATTCTATCCTGTGCTCCTGTGATTACATTCTTCCTCTTTTCTTTGTAGTGTTCAATCTTCTATAATACCATTTAGTGTTATTGAATTCCTTTAGTCTATGCTTATCTTGAAAGGTCTTTGTTTCACCTTCAATACCGAAGGATAGCTCTGCTGGATATAGCAATCCAGGTTGATGATTATATTCTTTCAGAGTTTCAAATACATTGCTGTCCTGTAAGACTCTTTGCTGAGATCTTCCTTATTCTAATGGGTTTGTGTTTATTAGTGACTTTGCACTTCTCTCTTATAACTTCCAATATTCTTTTCCTGTGCTTTTGAAAGTTTAACTATAATATGATGTTGAGAGGATTCTTTTCCGGTCAGGTGTATTTGGTTTTCTAAATGCTGCTTGCACATTAATATATATATATTTCCCAAGACTTGGGAAATTTTCTGCTGTTATTTAACTGGGGGGTTTTCTATGCTTTTAACCAGTACTATGGCTTCTTTGTTTAAACTTTTTATTCATAGGTTTGGTCCCCTATCTGTGTTCCATAATTTTAGAGTGTTCTGTTTATAATTTCTTATTTTTCTTTTTTTTATTACTGTCTGGATGTGTTAGTTCAGCACCTTTATCCTTAAGCCCTGGTATTGTTTCACTAGCTTGCTCTCATATACCAGTGAGCCTTTCAACTATGTTTTTAACTTTTCTCAGAGTCTTTCATTTTCTAAATTTTCATGTGGTACTTTTTCAGAACTTCTATTTTTTATTGAAGTGTTCTTTCACATCTCCTACTGTCATGCCATCATGGTTTAGATACAGCGTGTCCTCTAAAAACCTTATGTGTTTAGAATGCGATTGGATCAGAAAGCACTATGGTCATCCACACATTAGGTTACTGATGAGTTCATAGCTGACTTGCTGTTAGGAGGTGATGCCCAACTAGAGGTGGGTTACTGGGAGTATGATCTGGAAGGGTGTGTCTTCCTTCTGGACTGCTCACTTCTCTCTCTGCTTCCTGGCTGCCCACGGCATGAGCACCTTTCCTTGTCGTTGGTCCTCCCACCGTGAATTTTGCCTTTTAGTCTGCTAAACGCTGACTGAAGGTCCTGGAACTATGAGCCAAAGTCAACCGCTGTGTGAAGTTGTGAATGTTGGGTACAATATTTTGTCCCAGTAATAAGAAAGTGACCAAGGTACTTCTTTAAGTCATTCAATCATTTATTTGTGTCCTCTTTGAACTCAGTGATCATTTAAAAAATCAGTAACTTGTACTTTTTGGCACTTCATCCACTTTGATACCTTTGCATTTAGTTACTAAAGAGACATGATCCTTTAGAGGAACCGTGTTAGGCTGTTATTTTTTCTCACATTTTTCTTGTTTTTCTATGTTGAGATTTGCAGTCTGTTGAAAGGGGTATTATTCCCACAGTCACGTGAGTGCCTTAGTGAGCAGTCTTCTCTTGGGAGTTCAATTTATTGCCACTCAGACATGAGAAAAGAAACTGTAGTAACAATGACAACACACACACAAAAGACCCCAGATTTAGAAGCATAGTAAAACACCAATTAAAACCAGAAGCTATACCATCAATAATAAAAAAGAAGGGGCAAAATTATAATATGGATTAAACTGAAAAGATAAAAATTAATAAAGACTAATAAAATAATTTTATAAAGGGAGTATGGTTAAATGAGAATAGAAGAAAGACACAACAAGATTTTAAAAATTTAAAAAAGAAGAGGGGAAAAGAGTAACATCAAATTTCCAATTAATGAATAAGAAATTAGTGAATAAAATTAAATAAAACGAAGGAAAAATAAAGGAGAAACAGTTACAAAAATTTTCTCAGGCTACAGTGATTGTATTGGAGAAGTTTCATTTCTGGATCCTCTGATACTGGAATCCACTTTGTACGAGGTGGGTACTGAACCAGAGCTAAAGCGTGTTGTGATTCCTCTCTGATCCCTTCAAATTTTAGACCGAGCATTTAACTTGTACCTCTAGGCTGAGCTTTGCCCTGGATCTCCTGCAGGGCTGGGTCAGTTCATGGTGTGTCATATACAGTAGTGCTGTAGTCAATCCCAATGCTCTGCAGCCATTGCACCCAGAGCTGCTGATAGCCCTGGGCAGGTGGGCCCAGCCAGGTGCATGTTAGCTTCAGAGGCCCCTGGGTTGTACACCTGCAGGTATGACAAACATCCAAGCTGAGGTGTATCACAGAATTCATTGGAGAGTAAGGGAGACAAACTACTGAGTTCTACACTAGCGGGAAGCAGCATTAGGAACACAGCAATCTACAGGCCTCAGCCTTGGCTCTCAGACTCATGCTTGCCCGTGAACCACAGAGGAGAGGAATTGCTTCTGACTAGAGAACAGTGCTGCAAATCACTGTGCCCTCCATGGCCCGCACTGGCTATTATTTAAATTTCTCAGCAGGTCTGCAGGTGATATTCCCTTTCTCCACAGCTGTCTTTCATGACTGTCTCCTACCTATTCACTACAACAGGGTATCCTCAGGGACTCTTACCTGTGATTGTTTCATTTTCCAATTCTCCAGAGTAGCTCAATCTCTGAAGATAGCTCCTGGTTATGACAAGTGATGCATTGGATTTCTCCTTTGAAGCTAGCCTGTTAATTCATTTTAGACTGGATATCCATGCTAGATTTAAAACTTGTGAGAATCATGTTTCTCTCACAGTTAGCACTGCTCAGCCATGGTTTGTCAGTGAGGCTGTATACATGCTAGACTTATACTCTCCTGGTATTGGATTCCCTGCCCTGTGTCCAGTTGGTGTTGGACCTGTGACAGCTTCACACTTTTTTCTGGATCACATTTTTTTTCTGCATATTTTTTCACTTTTGCATAACTTCTCTCTTGATTCCCAGAGCTCTTCCTCTCTTTCCTTAGAATACAGTTTCTCCTTCATTGCCTTAACCTTTCTCAGTCCCTGAATCACACCAAATATACTTGTACTCTGCCACCTTGCCTGGAAGTCCAACATAATATCCTGGAATCTCTTTCTTTACTCATACAGAAAAAGTGTTAGGAAGTCCATCCTGGCTTGCAAAGTGTCTAGGAGATTGGTCTGGCACTTGGTCATCAAGAACTTCAAAGTCTTACCCTATTTCATGGAGTCAGGGCTGCTTGTACTGGGAAGACGATTGTCTAGTCTCCGTGTTACAAAAGAAGAGATTGGCTAGCTAAGGTCAGGAATTTGCCCAAGATTGGAGTTGTATAGGGGCACAGGTAATAATATTATAAAAAGAGATAGAATATAGCAAGTGCTCTTTTCTCTGTGCCCTGTGGACAGAGTACTTAAGGTCCATAATTTCATTTAATACTTTTATTATCTAACAACACAACCCACTCTGGCAATAAAGGAGCCAAGAAGCAGAGACTGTAAGAATCTTTCCTAATCATAGAAGATGTTTAGGACTATGGTTAGAATGACACACAGGGTTGAGTTCTCTAACCCATGTCCTCTGTCCTTATTCTGTCTACTACCATCTTGTCCCCATATTGACTCCATCATTGCTGAAAAGTTACATTATAGTATCAGTCATTGTACTTTATGATGTACAAAATACTATATCTCTTTTTAGGTTTTAAAAATATCTTTATGATATACAAAACATATCCTGAAGAAAGCAGCAGACTATGAATAAATAAAAGGTTTGGTGGCAATATTTCTATGTACTCCCATATACATAGGGAGAATTTAAAATACACAGTTGGTAGTTGGCATTCTTTATCTTTTCCTCATGTTAGACTCAATTTATTTTTTAATCTATTATCACATATGGAATTTAGTATGTTTGTATAGTGGAAAAGAAATCAATAGCTTTTCCTACTAGACCTTTACAGAGTGATCAGACTGTAGTTTTGACATTGTACATTTTACCTTCCCTCACCATTTTTATAGGCAGATTACTTTTACGGCCTAATGGTTCTTTAATAGGCTATAAACACCTTATACATTTGGAGATTTCTCTATAATGAAACAAAAGAAGCATGCCAGTTCTAAAAGTCTCAAAATGAAGTTTTTGACTAAATATTTTAATAATAATAAAAGTCTATGAATCATTAGAAGAGAAGGGTTAAATGTTGGGCTTTCATTTTGAAATACTGTTTATGGCCAGTGTTACAAGTAAGTATAATTGGTTTCTTTGATAATCACTTTATGAAATAAAAGTTACTTAAAATTTGACCTGAATGGATCAGCGAGACATTGCAAAAATTGTTTTGAGTAGAATTCTTCTAGAGTTCTCCTTTTTCCTGCTCTGGTTGACTATCAAATTTGTCTCAAAAAATTATCCTTATGAGACATTTTAGCATAAGATTGATTTTACCTATGATAATCATATTGTGCTTTTTTTTTTTTAGTTTAAAAGGACTTCTGGTTGTATTTCTTTATTATCAGTGGTAAAATGTGAACCAGCTGCAAAAAATGCTGAGGTGAAATTTCTCATAATCCATTTAGGACCTCCATCAATTCTCTACTGTATATTGCCAGCAGGTACTTTAGAGAGAGGAGCATCTCACTGTTTACTAGTAAGTTTAGGAATCATTCCTTTAGGAATTTGCTGATTTGTGGTGTGTACCTGTGTGTGTAAAACCCAAAACTGTAAATCTTGGGGACTAGATGGGAGACTGGCAACTTACATAGCTTTGTGAAATTAATGGATGGATGTCTTTCTCTCTCTTGATGAAAATTACAGAAATACACATGCTGAACTGCAGCAGAATTTCAGGTGAACTGCTTCAGCATTAATTTTAATTTACTGGTCTGCAAAACACGTGTACAGGGCTGGTAGAAATTATGTCTTGAAATCCCATATACCTGGGTGTGTCCTGAGAGAATTAGGGCAAAAGCTCACTCTGCAGGCTGATGCTGTGTCACCAGGAGTGCCCCTCCCTTGGGCAGCTCTCTGCTCCGTGGAAGTGTGTTAGGACTTCTGCCACCTGGAATATAATGAGAGGGATCTCTGCGCTCTTCTAGCCAGCATACCCAAAGCACTCTCTTGTTTCTTTTTAAAACATCACAACATAAAATGAAATAATATTAATGTTTGCCCCTCTCCTTGTCTCTATATCTCTATTTCCCTTTTATCCCTATCTCTCTGTCTTTCCTCTATCTTTCCCTTCATAAATAGTAATAATGTATCAAAGTGATGTTACTTCACTGATACTCTGGAAAAGTACTCTCATGAATTAGATTTCAATTGGCATATTAATTTTGTCCCTTCCTGTTGTTTAGAATTCAGTCAGCTATAAGGACCTTGCATAATGCATATGAATATTCATATATGCTATTTGATTCTGCACGACACCCTCATATTTTGGGATTTGTCCACATAAAACAGCATGAATTTGATAATGTTCTGTCAGTTAAGCTGAACCTTATTTTCAAAGCCAAATGTTAAAAGAGCCTTTGGCACCTGCAAAAGAAAAAACAAAACAAAACAAAACAAAAAAACCCAAAAAACCAAAAAAACAAAAAACAAAACAAAACAACAGCAAAAAACCAGGCCTACTGGCTGAAGTTCAGACAGTTAGGTGTGCAATTACTTGATTTATACATGTGTGTTTCTGAAATTACAGCTGCAGGGTTTTGTGGTCTCTCTGGGGGTGTGAATGGTTTTGCTGGCAAGCCATTATGCTGTACTTTGGAAATTTGGCTCCAAACATAAATTCCCCTCCCGTCACTGAAGGAGAACAAAATCTATTTGTCACTTTTCCATTTGCCTTCCATAATGATTCAGAGAGAAAACAGTTTTATTTTGCTGCTGTAATTGGGAATTGCTGATTCATCTCACAAGTCCAATCATCCTTCCTTTTCATTATACAAATGCGTGCTAATGATCCTGTGGATGTGGTACAAGTTGGCACAGGGAAGACGGGCTTTTCATCCCCATTACTGACCTGACTACTTGTGAATTTGCTTGAGGGAACACATTTCTTTCCACAAAACACTCTTTTCTTCAATGGAAGGTTTTTAAACTGAGATATTCATTCAAAAGAAGGTTGTTATTCCTTTGGTTTTGCAGCTATTTAAAAACAATGCTTGCCTTGAAGTTCTGTGTATACTTTTAACCTTTTGGCTTAGTTGTAGAAAAGCTTATTACTGCAAGCAGATTCAATCACTCATGATGGTACAATACTCTAGAGACCTTATCATCTCACACAGTGGTTGAGTAATTAAATGCAGGGTAGATTTACAGTTCAGTGGACTTGCTGGTGGTGAGGTGGCAGCCATAGCTCTCTCCCTTTTGAATCCTTTAACTTCGCACTGCAACTTTGTATCAGGGTGACTGCAAAATGTGAAATCAAATATTAAAGAGCAAATTCAGACTTTAAAGGGGTGACACATTGGGGAAAAAAAGAGACAAGGACATTGAAGGGTTTTTCTATCCAAGCAAAGGAAAATTTTCTAACTTGTGTAACTTTGCAGCTTTGTTAATATTAGAAGATGTAGCTATTATTAGATCCCCTTTTATGAGGAAATTAAACAAGGTCATTTCAGTAACACTTAGAGAACTTACACTTTCTGCAAAACCCCTATTTCCTCAAGGGGCTAATAACAGCTCAACATGGATAGAAAAACCACTCCTTTCATCTATTTTCAGAATAGCTACCTAGAATCATAATGACTGGAGATTGAAAAGGCCTATTCAGCTCTCCCCTGCGGCCTCCAGGGATATGGGCAGCATTTCTCTCAAACTATAGTACATTTTCCACTGTTTTGTATGGTTTTATTTTAATGGTCTCAGAGCTTTCTCTGCTTCCATGGAAAATACATTCCAGACTCTATCCAATCTCATCATGAAATTACTTTCTTACCAGAAATTAAAAGATGTCTGTCTTTTTTTTAAACCTTATGTTAGACAAATAAATGCAGGAAGAGAGTTTTAGTGTGCTTCATTAATCTAACAGAACTGGACAAAACCTTTGCCGTATGCCAAATTGACAACATAAAAGCTTTTAAAAATTATTTTTTTAATAATATGCATATTTCAGTACTTCATTTAGTGTGTGTGTATATGTGTGTGTAACTATTTTGATCTAATATGACTGTAAAGAAGTATAGATACATCAAAGAGAGCAGGGGCTCATTTGACATATTCACTCGTGAACTCAAGAATATTTTTGGTGTGTATTACTTTAAATGTACCCTCCTTGGCATTGCCACTGGTATTTTTTTAAATTATATAAGAATAAACCAAACTACTAGTCCATTTTTGTTTGAAGAAAGACTCTGCCCTCTTTTTTGAAAAGGTGCTCTTATATTTTATGAAAGAAATGACCATTTTCCTTCATAAAAGACAAATAAAAGATTCTTCACTTGACTTATAATTAGCAATACTATACACATATCAATTGCTACAAATCATTTTTAGGATTAAGTAAGTTATAAATACTACAAATGAACATACACTTATACTAAATACTCATATCATAACTTGTTAACATGATTGATTTATCATTGATGAAACAAACATTTATATTTTCTGAAAAAGTTGGTAAATTTAAATCTTGATTTTATTTGTGTATTTATTCACTCATTCAAACAGGACTGGATGAAAGTTCACTATATGTTGAATACTGCTGAATGTGCTTGAAATTTTGTAGTGAGTAAAACAAATTTCCTGTCCCTGTAGAACTTACGTTTGAATGGTAGGAGTCAGAACAAAAAGAAATAAGTATATATGTAGTCTGTCAATTGGGGATGCAAGCTTCAGGGCAAGAATTTAGTAGGATGGGGGCGTGGTTGCCCCATGAGTGTGTGCACAGGCAGGTAGAGTTACATGCCTGTGCTGTGTGTATTTATGTAGGAGGAAAGCTGATGTTTCACACCAGTACTCAAAAGGATGAGGTGACATAGGAAAAGTGGACGAAAACAAGGAGTTATCCCAAACTTTACAAGTCATCAAGAGAGCTAAATATGACAGTGTAAGATGCTTCTGATCTTCAGGTTAAGTAATATGATAACCAACTATGGATTTAACAGAAGGGAGATCATTGGTGAACTGCATAGACTGTTTAAGTGGAAGTAGGGTCAAAGGTTTAATTGTTCTAAGGAAAGTGGAGAGAAAAATTGGAGACATTATATTGAATACTGTTCATAGGATTTTTCTTCCAGGACAAGGAATATAATAAATAGAACAGTAGCTGGAAGTATTGTGGAATAATAATATTTTTCACTTTCTATTTAGCATTGAAAGAAAGAGTAGTATATTTGTAAATTGGCATATGTGTGAGGCCGGGGGGAGGCAGTGGGATATGAAAATTCCCAGAAGAGTACCTTTGTGTTTGGGAGTAGAGACATGAGATGGAATCTAGAAGGAAATGTGTGGTTGAACCTGCAACCTCCTGACCCAGGGTCAGGTGCATTACTCATTGTGCCATTACCCCCGATGGTACTGTTTGGTGAGAGACTTGAGAACAACTGTGTGATAATAGAAATGATTTGGTAGAATGTGGAAAAATTCTGAAAAGGGTGGAGAGGGAAAAGACAACGAAGGGACAATCACAGGGTCTTGGAGCAGTGGAGGGATTCAAGTCTGGTGTATAGTTGGAGAGACTGGCTTCGCTTTGAGCTGAGTGTCTACAGCAACAAAAATGAAGGCAAGAGGTGAGAGTAGAGATATGTGTAGGTCAAGGCGGCGGTGAAGAACGGATGAAAGCTATCTTTTGATTTTTCCCATTTCCTCAGTGAAATTGGGAGGAAATTAAGGATGTGGATGAGACAGAAAATGCAGTATTTGGAAAATAATCCAGGAGATAGCAATCTGAAAGACTGGGAGGGAGAATAGAGCAGGAAAATGCAATAGGACTGAATTAGTGTCAATGACTACAAAGGAAGTCCAGTCAGAGTTGCTTTGTTTCTGTCCATATATTTAGTTAAAAAGCCAAGAATGACATATAGGGTCAGTCATATTGCACTAAGATTGAGATTTTTCTGGGAATTATTTTAGAAGGGGTATGGACTTGAGTGTGGAAATGATGATACTGTCTGAGCATGAAATTTAAACTGGACATGCAGGAATCTGAAGGCATGAAGGTAAGTGAAAGAAGGCTGAAAACTGTTAGGATCAGTGTCGTAGTGGGGTAAGAAAAAGTAGGGATCAGAGTCCCAAGAGATGCAGCTAGATACAGACACACAGATGGTCAAAGACTGGGAATCTTAAAATACTTTCCTGTATGAAGGAGATTCCTAGGAAGAAAAACTCAATTTGTAACCACAGATGTTAATCACACCACTTTTTCTTGTCTTGTGATATCATATTTCCATCTTTATGCCTCTCCCTTAGTAAAATAAACATCTGAAAAAAACCCTTTGGGATTTGGTTTTCCTCTCTACTTCTACCACATAATGTAAATAGCTAGAATCTTTATATAATGCTTCATGGTTAAGAGGTCAATTCACGTACAAATTTCTGTTTAGTCCTCATGAAATTGCTGTGTATCCATATCATACAGAAAAATGGAATTGAATCTGGGAGAATGTTTGGAAATCTGTAAAGTTAGGGAATGACTGACTCCATCTCTAGAGGCAAGTTGATTCCACAATTAATTAAATCAGAATACACAGGCACACACACAAACACATGCACCGTTTTTAGAAAAGAAAAGATCAGTCTTCTTTGGAAATTGCTTTTGCGAATTAATGATGTGTCCTTTGCCATTCTGTGTCTACTTTTCCAAAACCTTCCCTTTTCTCAGGTCATTCTATTTTTCTCTCAACAGTCAGAATAATCTTTAAAACAAGCATCGTTAAGGATGGGACTTGCCTCCTTTCAACTTCTTTAACAGCTTTCCTGTAGTTTTAGAACTAATCAGAACTCCTTAATCTGGTCCACAGTACCTAGTCTGACATAGTCTCAAACTATCTTTCATTTACCCCCTATATCCCCAGCATGTAGTCCAGTATCTTGAATAGAGTAGTAACCACTACCATTGAGGTAGTATATGGCCCAGTCTTCGTTACAGGCACTGTATGCTTGCAATGTATTATAATCTATTATTATTGCTATATCTTTCTCCTTCCCTATTTCTCTCTGTAGCTACAGTCTTTAATTTCACTACAACCCACAAAGTAGGTATCACTATCGTTTTCACTTCACTGATTACAAAGTTGAGGTATAGGGATATGGAGCAAATTGTCTAAAGTTTCACAGCTGTCATGTATCAGAGATGGGATCCCAGCCATTTAGCCTGGCTCCTGAGCCTGTATGACATGTGGCATCTCTGATTCATAGTATAGAAATGAGTGAATGAAGTAACAGTGAATGAAAATATTATCTTCTTTATGGACATTCTACACATGTTATACTATATTTTTATGTTTCAGTAAGAGATGTTTTATTTCTTGCTACTCAAAATTACACTATTGAAAACTTTTACACTATAAGACAGATTATCTTGTCTTTACAAGTGAATACCTCATCCTCTGAATATTTTTTCTCTTCTGTAGTTAATGCTGATAATAAAATAGAAATCCATAGTCTTTATTGTGAAATAAATATTTTTCAACATTATTGCTGAAAAGAAAAGGTAATGTATTAGTCTAATTTCCTAATGCTGGGACAAAATAGTTGATGCAATTTAAAGGAGAAGAGGTTTAATTTACCTCATGGCTGAAGGGGATTCAGTTCAGGTTAAACTTTGGGATTTGGTTTTCTTCTCTACTTATACCATATGATGTAAACAACTAGAACTTCTAAAAAATTTTTTTAAAATTTTTTTATTTTTTACTTAAGAGAAAAAAAACACATAAGAAAGACAAAAAGCAAAAGAGACAAACAACTAGAGCAAATGCACAACAGTAACATTATAGGTTTACAAAACAGGATGATAGAAACTTGACAATGGTTGCAATATTGCATATCATAGCCTTCAAAATGGTTGTTTACATTAGCAGATATAGACATGTAAAATTGATCTAATCATATGAATATTAACCGTTCTTTTTCAATAATTAATATTCAGCAGTATGTTTGTTTTAGTTATCTTATATATACATATATACAGATTTATATTGAAAACATCATACCACAGTGATATTTGTGCACCCATGTTTACAGCAACCCAATTTGTATAGCCAGATCTTGGAAACAACCCAAGTGCCCATCAACCAAGGAATGGATAAAAAAGATGTGGTATTTTTATACAATGGAGTACTACTCAGCTTTCAAGAAAGATTGCATTGAGACTTTTATAAGTAAATGGACACGACTTGAGACCATACTCATAAGTGAGATAAATCAAACCCACATGTGTAAATACTGTATTGTCTCCCTAGTGTAAGAAACTGAAAAAGTATATATGATCCAAAATCTATAATAAATACTATGTAAGGGTAAAAAACTGCTCAAAGAGCAAAAGTAATTGGGAAGGGAAAAAAAGGAAAGAGGGAAGGGAAAAGGAAAAAAAAACAACTAGAACTTTTATATAAGCTTATACATAATGTTTCCAAGGTGGAAGCATCAGGGCAGATCATAGTTGCTTAGTTCACTGTGGCTGAGAAGCAGAGCCCAAGTGAAAAGCATGAGAGAGGAAGGGGTGAGAGACCAGATATGGACTCCAAATTTTTTCATAACCTATGCAGACACACGCAGAAGTGTGCTTGTTCTCTAAGAGAGTTCCAAGCCAATCAAATTGACATCTAAGCTTAACCATCACAGGTAATTTGCCTGAAGAACTTTTACAAATGCTTAGGTTCTTGTGACTTTCTTTGTAGTGTAGAGGGATAAATCAAGACTTAAAATTGAACAGAGTTACCAGGAAAATTACATGATGAAGGCCATCTACTAAGAGAGATTTAGCCAGAAATATTAAAATCAAATAGAGATCACTACTTTTGGCATATATGATCCCAAACAATTAACATTTTTGATTCCTTTATCAAAGAGATGATTTTTTTCCCCAGTAAAAACAGAGAACTTCAACCTTTTTGAGAACAAAGAAAGCAGAGGTGGGCTTATGCGACAGTGACTTATTCTTTGCAGAAGTTCCTTCTACTGTACCAGGGATGAATAACATTCTCACCAGGGCTTAAGTATCCTTTATCTTAGGTTGCTAACTATTTTTGAACAACTGTTTACAGCCAACTTGTACTGTTAATGGATTTTTAAAACAAATTTTCCAGTTTCTGCTTATGAGACATCTGTCCAACGTTTGCCCTTTGGACTAACATGGATCTTGAATCATGTAGACAATAGCTTCTAGTGTGCTTGAGGGTTAGTGTGCTTCTGGTGCTGTGTTGTCCTAGACTCCTAAACCTTTCTCTGAATAAAGTATCAATTGAGCTCAGGTATATTTTCACCCTAGTGCCTCCCCACTTCTCTGTTCTGTCTCATGGCTCTTCTTACATTGTGGCATACAGTGCAGCACAAAACATTCAGCATGAAGACTGACAACCTTTGTTTCACATACTGGGCATACACTAGCAAAAAGTTGTTAAAAATCTTACCTGTTTGTTCAGTGTTTGCTTTTTATCTAATATGATTCATGTTGAATTTATGGTCAACTAAAATCTTAATATGCCTCTAAATCTTTATCATATCAGTGATCAAATTTGAAACACAGCACTACTGCAATCATTCTGTTTTAAGACTTTCATAATTTCTCTTCTACATTTCCTTCCCTGAATTTTGAGATCACTGAAAAGCATTCTCTTCTATGCATTAATTGTTTAGGCATTCTCCTTATTGATTGATAACTGTATCACTTTATGTAAAATCTATATGATACTGACACTTCATAATTTATTGAGATCTTGTTTATGGTCTTGTACAAGATTAAATTTTTAAAATTTTCTAATTTGGCTTGAAGTATATATATATATATATATATATGTACAGTTTCTGTTCATATAAAGTTTATTTGAATTTTTTTCTTCAGTTTTTCAGAAACGTACTTACTTTATTTGGTTTGTTTGATTTAGGAGTGATTATTAGTTACTAATATCCAAAATGTTGGGCTGGGATGTGGCTCAGTGATAACGCTCTTGCCATGCATGCACAAGGCCCTAGGTTCAATCCCCAGTGCCACACTCACACAAAATGTCCAACTATAATTATTGATATATACATTTCCTTTGTGGTTCTGCCAGTAGTTGTTATATAAAATTTCAGTGATATTAAATGTAAGATTCATGATAATTATACATAACCAGAATATAATATGTCCACCTTTTCCCTCATGACTATTTCTACTTTTACTTATTTTGTCTGATTTTGTCTTTCTTTTGTCTGTATTTGTTTTAATAATTTTTTCAAGCCTCTCTTTTCAAGCTCCACTTGTTTTATTCTTTAATATTTTAAAAACATACATCAGAAGGACTTTTGATCAGAACCATCTTCATTTCTTATAATTTCTATTAGATTGGGATTTACTTCTGACATTGTAATTTGTTTTTATCCGTTTATCAAAGGATTTTTTTTGTTTCTTCTACTTTCCTAATGTCTTTTGATTATAGTATGTTTTCTTCTGCTTGTTTGAAAAATTGTTTACCTTTTATTAGGATATATGCTAGAGGTTAAATTTTCTAATAATTTTTAAGCTTCTAAATATCTAGAAATTCTATTTTAATAAATTAAATTTAATAAATTAATCCTCTATGTGATATAGTTTTGATTTCTGATGTTATAGACATTGTGTTTCTTTTCAGATATTTCTTTTTCTTGTGGTCATTGCTTTTCTGAAGAATAAAATGTTTCCTCACAATATTTATTCACTCTTAATTCTCTTGTGTATGTAGCATCTTCCTGGATGTATTTTTTACTTGCTGTAGAACATGTCAAAGAGATTTTTGCATGATAAGCCTTTGACATCTTAATGTGTTTGAGAAGATTTTTTTTTCACACCTAGAGTTAAGTAAAACATTTAGTTGGAAATCAAATTCTGCTTCTTAATGTGTTTTCTTTCAACACTTCGAAAATGTAACTCACGGTCTTCTTAAATATGATGTTGTCCTTGAGAATTTTAATGTCAATCTGATTCCACAAGTGATTGGATTTTCTTTTCTACTGTTTTAAAAGAATTTTTAATTTTTATTTGATGTTTTTACTTTTCACAGTGTCTCAGTGTAGAATTATCCTAATTTATACTGTTTGCCATTATGCATTATTTCATCCTAAATGCTTAACTTTTTCTTTAATTTTGAGAATTTTAAGTTATTTCTTCTAAAATGTCCTGCCTCCTTTTTATTTAGTCATTCTGTTATGTATGTATTATGTTGACTTTTTTATCCTTAATATTTTTATAGCCTCTTTTTCATTCTCTGATCTTTTAACCCTTTCTTGATATTTTGGGAGGACTTTTTTTTTTTTCAGACTCTTTTTAACCTGGTTGTGGTAGAAATTGTTAGTGACTTACCTAACAGGTGTTCCCATTTTTTTCTTATTTACTTTGTATGGCAACATACTCAGACCCATGGAATGTATCAACATTAAGGCAATTGAGAAAATTCACTTGATATTGAGCATCTAGGAATGATCATAAGATTCCAAGAATGTGCTCTATACATCAAGGCTTGGGGTATTCTGCCACTTTCCTGATCAGAAGAACAAACGGCCACACAGAAGATACTGTCCTATTGCCACCACTGCACATGGAACCTTGGAGTCCAGATTTGATTTGTTTTAGGACAAGAAAACAATAGTTTTGCATTGTATGCATTATATCGTGCATTTTTCCTCATTATTAGCATATTTGTATTCATTATTTTATTTAGCTTTTACTGGCTATTAGGATATTGGGGTATTTAGAATTATCTTTTTTACTACACTATTGATTATATGAGTTGAATATCCTCTAAAACCAGAAATGTTTTTGATTTTAGAATATTTACATGTACATAGTGAAATTCAAGTGTAAATACACAATTTGTTTCATATACACTTTATGAACGTAATTTGACTATAATTTTGTATGATACTTTTAATGTCCTTGAATTTGAATTGGAACTTGTCACATGAGGTCAGAAGTGAAAGTTTTCAGTTGTGGTGTGATATCCACATTCAAAAAACTTCGGATTTTGAAACATTCTGAGTTTTGAATTTTCAGATGATGGTTGCTCAACCTTTAATAATAATCATTCCTACTATTTATTCGACTACTATCAATTACTATCATAAATGAATGCAAAGGCAAAACCCTTTCATCTCTGTAAGAAGGTCTCTTCTCCTGACTATGCAGTTGTCTGGCTTGGGTACTTACTGCCTTTGTTACTAAACAATGTCTGCTGGTGCCCACATTCAACTTCTGCGAGCCTGGTGTATAAATGTTTCTATTAGCTGCATATCAAGTTTCACCTCTACTGAATTGTATTACTTGAATAGTTTAGTCAATATTCTTGGCCATTGGCCCTCTTTGATCTTGGTTCATCTACAGTCATGATCCTATTATTTATTTTTTTTGCCTTATTGTCTCCCTTTTGCCATCCTGTTATTGTCATCCTAGTTGTTTCAAAATTGAGATATTGTGCTCCTGGAAAGACAGTTGTGCATCAAAATAGTGTCTTTTCTCAGAGAGATAATAATCTGGGGAAGACATAAACAAGTAGGAAATTAGTTATGATATAACCTCAAGTAGCCTGTTATAGGTAGAGAAACAAAGGGCTGTAGACATAGTCAGAAATTTCTTTGCTTAGAAAAGTTGAGAATTAATTCATAGAAATGGTGACATGTTAACTGAGCCATGAACATTCAGTGTTTTTATTGCAGGAGAGAAAATGCTGTGTACAAATATGGAAATTGGATTGTGAAAAAGCATGATATAGTTGAAGGACTTAGCTAGCAATTCATCTGCACCCTTTTTGAGAAGTTGTGTTATGGGTGTAACAGGGTGAGATATTGAGAACTTAAAGCTTGGAATGCACCAAATCAACCGTGTTATTTGTTTTCTTCTGCCTCTAAAAGTATGGGCTTCATCCATGGGGAAAGAGAACATTGGCAGACAGCGTCTCTTTGGATTGAATTTTTTTCCCCATCAGAATGGATAAACTAATTCTTTCCAGTTTGAGAGTCTTGCATCTCGTTTTTGGAGTCATTCAATGTTTGTGTATATTCAATGTTTAAAGGAAATCACTAAGAGAGAAATTTGTTTTACATGGTGAAGAAGAGAGAGAAGCTAGTATTAATAACTGTAAAATCTCATTAAAAAAGAAAAGATGGTAGCAAGCCAATAATGTGCATTTGTAGGGGAATTAGAAAATCAAAACCTATTTGGGTGCAGTGCCTCAAGTAAGATATTTTGGAATGGTAGAAACTGGTGCTGGGTTGCCCCCTGGTAGTCTGCACAGGATGAAGAGTGATGAACAAAATTAGGAGTAGGCTTTGAGGGGCACTGTTTGTTGGCATAGTGCAGAGACATGACTTCAAGAGTGAACTATTGTAATCCCAAATATTGAGTACAGTAATCGAAATATTGTGATCTCTTTCTCTGTATTCCTCACAGTCCAAAAGGTTATATTTATAATTCCATTGAGATGTTATTGGTATCCTGGCAAGTTAATTCCAATCTAACACCTCCAATTCAACCCACGGTGAGAGTAAAGACACCAAGACATATTCAAGTTAAGGGCAGCCAAGGGGTCCTGAGTCCAATCCCTGTGAGGATGTGTGGACAGAGGCCCTGTTCCAAGGCCTCTCCCAGAATTTATTAGCTTGTGAAGCAGAAGGTGGCTTGAGGATGAGTAACAGTGAGGATGGCGGGAACTACATGAGTGACTTGAGCTGGCTAGCCAGGTAGGGAGAAAAGCATCTTTGCAAAATGAAGGGAGAATGACATGCAGAAGGATCAATCTGCATGATTCAATTAAGGTAGCAACTGAAATGTTTTTGGAGTTTGTTGCTTCGGTTTCTGATATGTAAACTTTTGTTCCCTGGGGACTCATAGCCTCTTTATCTCAAGGTTCATACCCAGTTGACAATCTGGGAGCTGACTGGCTCTACCATCCCCTCTGCTCATATCTTTTACAGAGAGTACTATGCGAGGAAACAGAAGACTGTCTGATAGCTTTAGAGCTTGCATCCCAGTACCTCGGCTAGCCTTATTTGCAATGCTTAAAGCCAATTGAAGACAGAAGAAAATATCATAGTCAGCTCTGTACATATCAGTATAAGGAAAATAAGTCTCGATATAATCAAAGTCACAGCAGTTGTTCTGCATTTGAGGGGAGTCACTAAAATTGTCTCCTACAGTAAACAACATTTGCTAAATTTTAATGTAGTCTGCCATTTTCCTTGTACCATAGAAGACAAGGGAAGGGAAAACACTATGACCAATCATGCTCTTATTAAAAATGACAAGCAGTCTTGGAATCTAGATTAGATTTCCTTTCAGAAAATTTAAGAAATACATACTTATTTACATCTTTTATGTCACTGAGCCCTTCATCTTTATTACAAACATATTCACTGTATCTTCTATTCTTTTACAATGATTCAGACATTGAGAATAGATATCAAATCTTAATTGCCTTTGAAGTTCCAGTAGCCCATGCTAAACTGCGTATAGAGCAAGTTATCATCGTATATGTATTGAGTGAACAAATGAAAGAAGAGGAATTCAGAGAGATTGGTAACACTTTTTACAGGCGGTCTCATCAGTTCATGAGGTAAACGTGCAACTTTCGGATTCAGTTTCACAGACCTGTAGATCGTTGTACTGCAGATTCTTTATGACTTAGTTTTTAGGGATGAAGTAACATACATTTCATTAGAATGATGATTTTCTTTAGTTTCTTTGACATTAAGCTTTCTGCCAACATAGAGAAATTGGCATGGCCTTATTGAGCACGTTATCAACATAAATAATCCACAGTCAAGCCTGTCCTACTTTACTGAAAGCCTGTCATCACACACAGACGGGGTGGTTGCTATTATCTATGCAGATTTTAATACTGTGATTCCTGCCATCAAAAAAGTGTATTTTCCCCTTTTGATTTAAATATAGTTTCATTCCCTAGTATTACTTCTTAATATGGCAAGATTTTAGAAATATTTTTCAAGAATGTGGATTATTAACATGGTGGATGTCATATGAAAGGTGCACACCACTGATCAATCATGTAACCTCAAATTACCAGCCACGGGTAGCAGTCACATAATAGTATAAAAAATACTTTCAAGATTTCCAGCAGTACCTTTTTTAAGATAAAATCTTCAGTAGAAAACAGGACAAAACAAACACCTCAACAACAAAAACTGATTTGGCATTGGAGGTGTACTATTCAAAGTCAATGAATGGGGATTTAAGGACTGCTGGTACCCCTTGCAAGCTGATTGACAATGAGCAAGCTAGTTCTTTCTTCATTTTTGACATGTATATAATAACTATACAAACCTTACTGAGTTGTTATGGATTTAAATGAAATGATATATTTCAAAGCACATATCTCTTATCACAACTTTAAAAAACCATCCATCTTTTCTCTATTACTGGAAATGCATTGATTTAACTAATTTAATGTGTAATTTAAGTGGGGTAAGTAAAGCTTTACATTTTTCTTATGGTTTTCAGGGATTGGTTAGTTGTAGTATAAAAGAGCAATTTTATATCTGTTTCTAGGGTGCAGGAAAAATATTGTATTCATGTTTACACACTGCCTGAAGGACCTCATACCAGGACTGAAGGAGTAAATTCCTTTCAATTTAGAGATATCAGCTTGAGAGTCAACATTTACACATGATTATTTATATATGAGGTGGGGCTCATGTCTTTCAAAGCAGGTATTAGAAATAAGTACCTTGATTTTATATTAGATTTAGCCCTTTAATATTCATGCCTAACAAAAATACTCTGCCTATTATATGACAGCATTGTAGATGATTTTCTTAGTTAATTTTCTATGATTCATAATGTATAGATATTCCTAATGATTCTATTAGAGTTTAAATAATAGAATTTGCACAAATGTATTTTTACTGAGAAGAAGAAACATAATTTCTCTGGAACTGCAGCTGCTGTAGTAGAAGATGAGGCTCTTACTATCCCTTGGGGAGATTACTGTCTCTGCCAGCTGACTTAGTTTTTATACAGCCAGCGATTTATTAGATTGCTTTGCTCTTAAGTGTGATAATAGGCCTTATGCTTAGCAAGGTTTAGAGACTTCCAGGGCATTAATATTTTATGGCAATGACAGGCAAGACACATTTTGTTTACCTAACAAGACAAGCCAAGCCAGGGCTGATGTGTACTGGAGATTAGCACTTATAGCTTGGAGGAACTCTGCCAATTGTGTATTTAGGGCTTTTCAATGGCTCTTATAATTGTAATCCAATCAGTTCCTTATTTAGTAAATAGGCACTAAGTGTAAAGAAATCATTGGAGCCTTACAGTCTGGCCTTAGACCATGGATTTTATAGTGGTTTCTTTTCTTCTATTAAAGATTTTATTTCCCTTGGAAACCACTCAGCCAAGGGCCAAGGTTTAGGTAGATGCAAGTGTGTCCTAATTCCAGTTGGTGAATTCATTCAATTGATTTGATTCACCTTCTAGGGAAAGTTGTATGTCATGGTGCTCTTGATTTCTGGAACTTTATTGTTCTCATTGCCTTGCTTTTGTGCAAGTCATTTCAAATAATGTGCTTCTTAGTCCTCTTTTAGAAGTGCAAATA
Organism: Dasyprocta punctata; assembly: GCA_004363535.1. Lineage (NCBI taxonomy): Eukaryota > Metazoa > Chordata > Mammalia > Rodentia > Dasyproctidae > Dasyprocta > Dasyprocta punctata. The sequence continues at coordinate 1,987 of RJWM01024421.1, read as the reverse complement.
AAACTGTTGAAATAGACAAAAGTGAGTCACTGATGTATTACTTGGTTTCTTTTCTTCATTAAAGGAATTTAAGAGTTTCATCTCTTTCCTTATCGAACAAAATTCCTAAGTCTCAATTAGTAAATACTGGAATGTGGATTCTCTTTAATTTCAAGTTATCTGCATGTATCAAGTTTGCACATATATTTTGAGCCCAACATTGTTCGCAGCATTTCTTCAATCTTCTTAAGGACTATGAGTATTCCCATCAAGATTTTAGGTACTTTTTAGTTATAGTATTTAGCTACATTTTCTATGTTAATATAACCATTAGATGAACTCTGAACATTGTAATTATGATTTAGATTTGTAATGGAGTTTGAAATTTCTCCAGTTTTCTACATCGTCTCAGGATGTAACCTGAGCCATCATTCACTCCAGAAGCTGGGGATCTCATTTAGAAAGGAACAGGAAGCATCTATAAAATTGGATAGGGTGTAGTTGGGGTGGAGAGTGAAAGACAGGTTTAGAACGTAAGGACTGACAACTAAAAGGTGGAGGGGCTCAGGTATGTTGGGAAGTGAGTCAGTGAAGGTGAAAAGGCAGAAAAACTGTGTACACGGACATTCAGAAAAATCACAAACATCTGCAGTGTTCCAACAATGCATAAACACAAACCTTGGAGTGCCCTGCAGGGTCTTCTCTGTATGTTCATTACTTTTAACACCCTTGGTGAGAGCCTCAAAGGAACACAGCCAGCTCCTATATCTAGACCGAGAGTAATCTTGCTGTGGTTGGCACTCAACCTATACTAGACTAAATCTTTTGGCATTTCTGAGAGGGGTGAAAAACTGGAAAATACTTAGCTTGGGTTTACAGATTGCTATGTTTTTAAAGTAGGGGTGGAGTGGTTTAAGTGTGTTCATGTATACTAGAGTCTTGAAAATCACAAATACACACTAAAATAAAATCAGACCTTTGTGTTAATCATCAGGTTTTTGTTGTTTTGGGGAGAAGGTAGGAAAGCAATGTGGAACCAGTGCCAATGAAAAAATAAAGTTATGATACTTTCCATCTCTTTCAGAGTTTTTCTTTATTTCCTGTAACTGCCTGCAAAATCCTTATTGAAATGGTAGCTAATTAAATCTTGGTAGGACCAGTGCAATCAGATTTACCTTGATCTCTTTGTCATCTGTTCCTAATTTAGCTTTCAGAGAACACTCTCTGATTACAAGCTCTATTGAAGAAAAATCAGAGGGTGATGAGAGGAAGAACTGGGGATTGTGTTAGGCTTCATCCACCAGGAAATAAAGTGAGAACAAATTTCCAAAAGTGCTGGAAGGGAGTGGAAGCACCCAGGCGTATACCCCATGCTTGTGCCCAATAGCGTCACTGTGTTCTGCACTTTATTACTGTTCTCAAGTAATACATTTCTTTTCCATCTCCTTACCCTCCCTAGAGTCTAAGGCTCTCAGACCTGAGAGAAACTCAAAATACCACATTGTTGGGAAAGAGCTGACTTTGGCTTTCTTCACAGAATTTAGAGGTCTAGTGACTTGGAGCAAATCACAAGACTGGTGATTGGCTACGTTTCTGTTTTTGTAAGTGATTAAAAAGAAAACCACTTCAATACTCTTCAGGCCTCTGCTCTCGACTGGGCTCCTTTCCAACCAGGCCTGGGCTGCGGGACTCCCGGGAGGAGGAAAGCACACAAAGGCTGGGCCAAAAAATTAGAAGACGCCACAAAGGCATTGGAACCAGAAATTTCAGTGTGGGGTAGAATTCAAGGGCAGTAACTTTTTTCCCTTGATTGGAGCCTCACGTTTAGTATTCCATTTCAGCTTTTAGATCATACTCTCTCAGCTTATAGGGGCTTCCCAAAAACTTGGAACATTAATGTTACATATGTTTGCTTTGAACACAGAGACTTTGGCTCTGATTTGCCTTTAGAGAATGTGGTGAGGATGATAACACTGAGATGATTTAAATAGCAGAGGCTTTTAAGGAA
>RJWM01024420.1:0-30751 GCA_004363535.1 Dasyprocta punctata | reverse complement strand
TACAATGAAAATGAGGTCAAACACTTCCAACATATAAAGACACAAGATAAACATTACCATTCCAAAAGTTACAACAGGAGAATACAAAGCATTGGAACCAAAGCAAGTCCAAAATCCAGCAGGGCAACTATTAAGGCCTGGATTTGTCTGATCAGCATCTGAAGCAACCTGGTTGCAAGCTCCAAAAGGCTTGAGTGACTCCACCCCCACGGCACTTTCAGGGGTCTTAACTTCCATAGCTTTCCTTGGATGATTCATGTTCCTTGGCTTCACCCTTACATCTTTACACATTGCTCTCTGCAAGTAAGGCAGAAGCTGCCTTAGCCTTTTTTTGTACTTGAAACCAGCACCACATGGATGCTGCCAAGGTCTGCTGTCAGCTGGAGCAGTAGCCAGGCTTTTCTCTCTCTTGGCTGTAGGGGTCGACTGCCTGGATTGCTGAGCTTTCTGAACATGATTGGGAGAAACGGGTTCTCTATGCTGCCACCATTCTGGAATCTTGTGTGGCCGCCCCCATTTTGGGACCTGATGCAGCTGCAACCCTTTTGAAACCTCCTGTGGCCTTTGTCACCAATCTGGGACATGGCACTCTGTGGCTTTTTCCTCCAAGCAAACTCTTTCACTTTTGAAGGCCTGAGGCTGCAAAGGGTGGAGGCCCGCTGCTTCCCGCAAAGCCCCCAGGCCATCTTTTTTATTCCTTTGTTCCTTCTCAGCAATCAAGCTCTCAGCTTGATCTTTATAGTCCACATGTTCCTGGTCAAACTCACAAGGTTTTAAATCACCATGCCATGCTCCTTGCTCTTTATTCACAACATAAATCTGGCTAAGATCCCCCAACAAAAGCCAGGCCATCATTTCAATATTTGGCTGTCTCATAATTTTTTCTGCCTGATTAATTAGTTCACTGTCCTTAATCTTATTCTCAGGCAAAGTCTCTGGACATGGGCAGAATGCAGACAAACTTTCTGCCAAGCCGTATCGAACATCATGTGGAGTCCAACAACCAACGTGATCATTCTTCCCAGCAGAAACCTCCTAAGCCTGGTCCTTACCAGCAGGCTATCAGCCTTCTGGTCTCCTGAGCTATGACCAGAATCTCCCATACAGAACAGCCTAAGCTTTTCCAGCTCTATGCATGTAGGTGACATCTCCAAACCTTTACAAACTCTTCCCATCAACCGTTTCCAAAGGCTCTCGAACCACATGGTCAAGAACAGTCACAGCAATGACCCCACTTGTCTGGTACCAAATTCTGTCTTAGTTACTTTTCACTCATTGCTTAGACAAACTACCTGATGCCCAAAATTAGGGAAGGAAAGGTTTATTTCTTACAGTTTCTCAGGAGTTTCAGTCCATACTTAGTTGGCTCCAAGGCAGCATGGTGTGGCGGGGCTGTCATTCATGGCGGCCACAGCCAAAACACGAGGCACGCTGGTGAGAGAGGGTGGAAGTGCAGAAGAGTAAAAGGAAGACCCGCCTTCCCTTACACTGTATGTCAGCTCCACCCCTGGGTGGGTGCAGTACTCACATCACCAATCCCGGAGCGAGACTCAGCCCCATCAAAAGTATATGAGGACTTGGGGGTACCTAGTATATCACCCAATACAACATCTTTTGTGATGTGAGCATATATCCTGAGGCTGAGGGGCTTGTTGACTATCATCTCTTCTGTATTTAAACCTTATTTACCAATGATGGTAGAATAGGGTTCTGTCTGAACCCAGATTTCTGCATCTTCGTTCAGGTCCCATGCAGCTGAGGGGTGCCTTTCCAAATGCAAGTCAAATGACAGAAAAACAAACTGTCCCATGATTACAAAATACAAATCCAAGACAAAATTCTCCTCACCAATACATGTACATTTGGTTTATCTGTGTGGGCTCAGAGAGGTCAATTCAATAAATGCCACTTTCAAATTTCTTGAAATAAATTTAGAAAAGAAACATCAAATGAAATATGAAGGATTCTGGGAAGATATATTGAAAAACTCCTGGAATCATTGTCCCCACATAGATAAAAATTTTACTGGCAGATTCTTTTAAGTACATCTTGGAATTGTGTAGTCTATTTCTGAATGGAGAAGGTTTGGATAGTAAATTTCAGTTAGTTTTACTAGATTTCTGCTGTTAGCATAATATTAGCTGTCCAGCCCCCATGCCCAGCACTGTGCAGGCAGTCAGGTCTGCGTACTGGAAGAAGTTTGCCAGTAGCTAGATTGAGCCAGAATAGACAAAAAGGACACTCTTCTCTAAGTAGAGTTTTATTTATTTTTATTTCCAATACAGGAAACTGAACCAAGGGCTTTCATACTGAACTACATCTGCAGCACTTTTTTATTTTTCATTTTGAGACAAGGGTGTCACCGTCACAAAGTTGCCCAGGTTGGGCTCCCTATTATGACCCTCCTGCCTCAGCCTACCAGATTGCTGTGATTACAGGGTTTGTGCTACCCCGTTCTTTAGTGGACTATGAGTTTTTTCTGATCACAGAGATAAGGACAAGGGGTTGTCACTTCACACATGTCCGTTGTTGGAAGTCTCTCTTCCTCCAATCGAAAATCTTGCAATGGACTGAAAGTACTCACACACTTTTCTAAACTTCTCTCTCTCTCTCTCTCTTTCTCTCTCTCTCTCTCTCTCATTTTGGGAGCCACAAACTCAGCACCAGAACAGTCAAAAATGGTGACATAAATCAGAAATTAGAAAATGAATATATGTATGTCCAGGAAAAGTTTCAGACTCCAAAGGCACTCATGTAGACCTTAAGCTTATAACTCAAGCTAATCATCTTCACAGATCCAGTGTACAACATCAGTGAAGAAAACAAAACAACACACCCTAAAATGAAACAAACTTAAACATTTCCCTATAAAAATTAAGTACACACTAAGAAAAACAGAAATAAGGAACCAAATGCCTATAAATGACAGAAAACATAAAATGACAGAAGTCAGCACTCCTCATTAGTAATTACTCTAAATATAGTTGTACCTTCCAGTTAAAACACACAATAGATGAAAACAGGAACCTACTGCATGTTCCCATAAGATAATCATCATTCTTCATCCAAAAACAAATACACTGAGAGTAAAAAAATGAAAAAGACACTACATTTGAAACTGGGAGAAACTAAGTAAACTCTGTAACTTCATCACTTCAGGTGATTTGTTTTTATCACAAACTTTAGAGGTCACTTAGCCAGGCAGCACCCTCCCATTATCTCTACTACAAGTACTTTTTATACAGGGATAACAATGGTGACAAGATCCTCAATTGTTTTCTGTAAATTTAGAGGCCCTAAGTCTATCCCTAATTGGTTAAAACCAGCAACACTTCACTTTGTCCTGTGATCGATCCCAAGAGATGACAATTCAATATCAGAAAGTCAAAATACCACCCTCACAGCAAGCTTACACCACCTTTCAAAACATGAGCCCCTGAAGGCCAATGAAGTTTTATTATACATGCACAGAATATTGATTATTTCATTTCTTTAAACTCTAATCTTTTTTCTCCAAACTTCAGAATACCTGTTTCTTTATCCAAAATTACCCCTAACCCCTATATTCAAGGAGGCCAAATGGAAGGCTAGTTCTCCTAATTCGTGAGATTGGTCATCCATGAATAAATTCTTTTTTTTTTTTTTTTTTTTGGCAAACTACATTTTCAGAGACTGCCATATGGTGAGAAGGGCAAAAATGAACCTAGTTTGGTAAAACAGTAATCAAGAGTGAGAAAGAATGGTTCCACTGAAATCAGACACAGTTGATTTTTAATCAGAAACTTTACAGAAGACAAAGAAGATCTTTATACAGTGACCCCTCAGTTCGTAAACTTAATTGGTTCCATGAGTCTGGAAAAGATAGCCATGTTTATGTTCATGTAAGAACGATGCCCACAGTTGTGTACATCTGTCATTGGATACAGAGTTCACAAGTGAAAGTAAAATTTTCACAAATGCTCTTGTTCTCAAGCTAAGTTGTTTAAAACAAAAGCTTTCGTGAACTGAGGTACCACTGTATATTAATCAAATATTCAGTGCAATAAGTATTTAATGTTTTTAAGCCAGGTGTAGTGCCTATAATCCCAGAACTTGGGAAACTGATGGAGAAGGATCACAGTGAGTTTGAGGTCAGCCTGGAATACTTAGTGAGTTTGATTTCAACCTAAACCACATAGCAAGACTCTGTCTCAGAAAAATAAAGTTAATGTTTTAAAACATTCATTACATAGAAACAGACAATTAAAACTGAGGCAGTACTGACAGAATTGAAAAGGGAAATGATGATACAATAATATCTGCGAGATTTTTAATACTTTATTTTCGATGCTTACAATAGTCAGACTGAACATAAGGGAGGAAAAAGAGGATGTGAATAGCATGGCAAACCAAGTAGATACAATAGGCACAAGCAGAAAACTCTATCCAATAAAAATAATCTCAACATTGTTCACAAATATTCATAAAACTTCTGAGGGAAAAGATGATATATTGGGCCATGAATTCACTCTGAATAGCATTGAAAAGATAAATGTTATATGGAGTATCTTTGAAAACAAACAGAATGAAGTCAGAAATTAATGAAAGTAAAGCTAAAGAGCCACAGAATGGTAGGAATTTAAAAATAATTTTAGGCAATCAAGAATAGAAGTAAATCACAAAAGAATGTGCTGAAAAATTTACAAATGAATGGAAATGAAGCAACAAATAAACAGTTACGAGATACAGGAAAATCAGAACTAAGAGAGAAGTTTATACTTAAAAATGTTTTCCTAAAAACTAAAAATGATCTTAATAGCTACATTTAGCCTGGCATGGTGGCATGCAATGGAATGCCAGCACTCTGGAAGACTAATGACATAGCAAACTTGAACCCAGAATGATCAACTTAGTGAATTAGTGAGCTCATATCTCAAAATATTTTTTGAAGGAAGGAACTAGGGATGTAACTCAGTATGTCAGACCCCAGTAGCATGAAATACAACAAAATGAAAACAACACAAAACACAAAAGCAAAAACAAAAAACTAAGACAAAAACAACAAAAGCAACAAAACAAAACAAAACAACTGAACTTTACAACTTATGTTACCAGAAAACAAAGACACTCAATTTTCAGCTACTAAGAAAAAGGAAAATAAAGATCAAATGAAAATGAGAGCTAATTGAATATTAGAGAAAAATACAAAAAAATGAAACAAAATTTGCTTTTAAAAATTACCAATAAAATTTACAAATCTTTAGCTATATGGGCTAAGAGAAAATCAGAAAGACTCAAATAATTAAAATCAGAAAGGAAAACAAGAACATTATTCCTTGGTTTACAGAAATAAAATAAATTACAAGAATGTAGTTTGAAATATTGTATAGCAACAAATTTGATAATGTAGGAAATGACCTCGAAATTCAAAGTGTATAAATACTGTACCATTGATAAATATAAACCATGATCAGACCTATCATCAATAAGGACACTGAAACAGTAATGGTCTCCTGATAAATAAAAGCCCTAATAAAATATAAATAAAAATCAGAATAAAAGATAGACAATAAGAAGTAGAGAAATAGATTTTTATCAAAGGGGAAGAATCAAGAAATGAGAGGGGAGAAGATGACAAAAGAATTGAGATGGATTATGTACATGTGCCAAATCTCAATGAGGAATGTCATCATTATGCACTGCAAACATATACTAACAAAACATTGCAAAATAAAAGTCATGTATGAAACACCTACAGAAAAAAATTATATTCAAATGTGAAAGTGATAGGTTTTCCACTAAAATCAAGAACAAAGCAAAGATAGCAACACTTGTCAGTTCTATTCAATGAAGAATGGATGTTCCAGTCAGAGCAATTAGGCAAGAAAAAAGTAGTTAAAATGTATATATTTCGTGAAGAAAGAATTAAAACAACTCTGTTTACAGATGATGTTAGGCAGAAAACATTATAGATTACACAAAACATCAGTTAAAACTAATAAATTCAGCAAAGTATCATGATATGAAGGGAACACAAAACTCAGTTACATTGCTATATGCACAGAACAGTCTTAAAAGAAAAATAGAAAGATAAAAGGAAATTACAAATCCAGTCTATTATAATAGCATCAGAAACAATATATGATTAATAATTAATCAAGTCAATAAAAGACTCATGCTTATAAATAGAAAACTTAAATTAAGATGCCAATATTAGCCAAAGCAATCTACAGATTCCATGCTATACTCATCAAAATTCAAATGAAATTTTACAAGAATATCAACATCATATGAATTTTCAGACTCCAAATAATCACAACAAATTTGGAAAATAAAAGCAAATATGATGACTCATAATCTGGGATTCTAAAGCTTACTACAAAACTACTCTCATTAAAATAATGTGGTATCAGCATACAGATCCAAATATGGACTAGAACGGGAATTTCAGTAAAAAAAAAACCCTTGCATACATGGTCAAGTGACTTTTCACATGGGTGTCAAGACTGCTCGAAGGGGAAAGGATAGTCTTTTGCACTTGGTGGCAAGAAACTGGGTATTCACATGCAAATGAGTGACAATGGAGCCAGAAAGTAAAATGACTGTTGCCAAGAGCTAGGAGTAGGGAGAATGGAGAGTTACTTTTCAGTTATTAGTGTGTCAGTTTTGCATAATGAAAAAAAGTTGTAGATATAGCTAATGGTGATACTTGCACAACACTATGGATGAATATTATATTATGCACTTGCACAATAACTAACAGCTGAGGAGATAAAATTGTTTAATGTGTCTAATTTGCCACAATAAAAGTTTAGGGAAAGTCATGTACAAAGTAGTTTCTTCACTTTGTGAGCAGCAGCACAAGCCACAGTGGAGTGAGGCTGCCTTCTTCTTTAGAGGACTATAAGAACACTTAGTAGCACACATCCAGAAGGTAGACCAATGATCACACTGTAAGAGTAAAAAGGGTGGGATCCCACTTTTAAATTTCAAGGTAATTAAAAATAAATATGTACCATTTAATCAAAAGGAAAATTGATGGTTTTCTGGATCCAAGAGATAAAAAGGTTTAGAACAGTGCTGGGTCAGTACTCTTGCTGTCATTGTACAATGATTTTTGCTGGATATTGTACATAATGGGAACCACTATTTGTTGAAATTCAAAATGTAAGCTATAAATTCTAAAGTGGGAAAAATCATATTTCTCTCATGTAGAATTAATCAATCGTTCAATGTTCTGGACTAGCAAAACAAGGAGGAACATGATGGATTGTTTCTTGAAAAAATGTAGAACCCAGGGAAACAGTAGATATTGGAGAAAAGACAGTGCACCTGGAATTATAAGAGGAATGTAGAGTGCAGTATATTCTAGGTGTTAATTATTTTTTAAGCATTTTGGAGAAACATAAGTGAATACAGTTGCTATGATTACCTTGGAAGATTATACTTATTTTCAAATGAATCTTTCTGTATCGGACATACCTCTGAAACTTCCCTCTGAGACAAGTTCATTAATTTGTTTCAAATTTGTAGGGCTCACTTTGATCATTATCAGTTTTACACATGTGGCACTACATGGATAGCCTTTATTTTGAAAAGTCGTATCTTCCTCAGGGAACTAAAATGGTTTCTCCCCAAACACTCAAAATTATATACTGCAGTCTCTGAAGTGAATTGGTCTTCATTTTGTCCTTCTCAAGTAAAGCAACTGAATATTAAAATAAAGCCTAATGTAGAGAAAATATTTTTATATTATTATTAGAATTAAGTTTTCAAATCAGAGGCCCTGGCACTATATGCTTGGGAATGGCCCAGGCTTGAGTAGCACGGAGCTCCAGAGGCTATGAACTGCCCGCAACCAGATGCAAGGTCCAAGTGGCGCCACACTCTGGGGTGCAATCTGCCTATCTGCCTGGGTCCTGGAGGTCTTGACCCCCACCCAGTAAGGCAGAGGCTCCTGCAGCACACTCTGGGAGTGTACCCTCACTAGCTGCACAGAGGACCAAGCTCTACCCAGTCCCACTTCTCAGTGCAACCCACCAGGGGAACGCCAGCACTCCAGAGCAATCCAACAATCAGGAGAACACACGACCAGCCTCACAAAACACAGAACACCAGGGTCTAGCGCAATAACCTGGGGGTGTACCCCAGCTAGGCACAGGGATATTGGAGGATTGAAGCTCTACCCAACACAGTGTACCAGTACAATTCATTGGGAGGCTGCCTGCCAAGCCACACAGGTCCCAGAAGAAAATGACAAAACAAAAAACAAAGAGGCAATCTCAATACCCCAGCCCACTGAGAACAAACCCAAGAGATACTGAAATGGAAGACACTGGGAGTCACACAACTGAACTTTCTGAAATAATACAAATGCAAAAAAAAAAAAAAAAAAAAAAAAAAAAAAAAAAAAAAAAAAAAAAAAAAAAAAAAAAAAAAAACTCCATGAAACTATAGAGAAACTCAAATCAGAAATAATCTCTCAGCTAAAAAATGAAATGACAACCATTATTAAAGAAATGTGTGTATTGAAAGAAGATCAGGATAAAAAAATAGAAGAACATAAGAAAATGATGGAAACTTTGAATGAACAATATAAGACACAAACAGAATGCACCAAACACATTCAAAGGGAAATTCAGGAAATTAAAAAATTCCATGGGAAGTTTGAAAAACCACTTGAATGAAGCTGAAGATAGAATCTCAGAACTTGAAGCATGGGAGCTTATGAGCACGAAAGAAAAGAACTCTTAATAGTAATAAGGAACCAAGAAACAACAATTCAACAGCTGCAAGACAATGCCAAGAGAAATGACATAATATTAATAGGCATAAATGAAAAAGCAGGGGTCAATACTAATGACCTGCAAAGACTATTTGCAGAAATAACAGCAGAAAATTTTCCAAACATGGGAAGAGAATCTGATATACACATAAGTGATGCATACAGAGTCCAAGTTAACCATAACCAAAATAAATCTTTACCCAGACATATAATAATTAGGGTATCAGAAATACAGCATAAGAACAAAATACTAAAAGCTGTCAGAGAATAGAAACAGATCACCTATGAAGGAAAACCTATCAGAATCATGGCAGACTTCTCAACATAAACCTTTAAGTCAAGAAGAGCTTGGAGTGAAGTATTTCAAATCCTGAAAGAAAACAACTTTCAGCCCAGATTGATGTACCCTGCAAAACGATCCTTAAAAATTGATGGGGAGATAAGATACTTCCATGACAAAGAACAACTGAAGAAATTTATGGCCACCCAAACAACACTAAAAACAGTGCTGAAAGACACTCTAGAAAGAGACAAAGATAGCTACAATCTTAAGAACAACAACAAAAGGAAACCACAAGCAGGGCAAATGGACCTAGTAGATGTGTACCGAGTATTCCACCCATCAAAATCAGAATACACATTCTTCTCAGCTGCACATGGGTCATTCTCTAAAATAGATCATATACTGGTCCACAAAACATGCTTAAGTAAATGTAAAGTGACTGAAATACTTTCACGCATATTATCTGACCATAGCACAGTAAAATTGGAAATGAATGACAAAAAGACCTACAAGAACCCCCAAAACACAAGGAAATTAAATAATACTCTCCTAATTAACCAATGGGTCACAGAAGAATTAAAGAAGAAATTAAACAATATCTACAATAGAATAAAAATGCAAATACAAATTACTGGAACCTGTGGGGCACAATGAAAACAGTCCTCAGAGGGAAATTTATAACACTAAACTCCCACATCAGAAAAATGGAAATATCACACATGAAAAACCTAATGCTGCACCTCAAACTTCTAGAAAAAGAAGAACAAGTCAAGTCCAAAGCCCAAAGAAGGGAGGAAATTATCAAGATCAGAGCAGAAATTAATGCAATTGAAACTAACAAAACAAAACAAAGAATTAATGAATCAAAGAGTTGGTCCTTTGTAAATAAAATTGATAAACCCTTAACCAACCTTATCAAAAAGAGGAAAGAAAAATCTCAGATTCAAGCAATAAGAAATATAAAGAATGAAATCACTACTTAACCTGTGGAAATACAGAAAATCAGCAACACCTACTTTGAAAAACTTTACTCACATAGATTCAATAACACAGAAGAAATGGACAGATTCCTAGAAACACTTGAATTACTAACCTTGATTCAAGAAGATGTAAAACTGCTGAATAACCCAATTTCAGCTAATGAAATTGAAAATGTAATTGGAACCCTACTGTATTGGGTGATATGCTATGTACCCCCAAGTCCTCATACTTTTGATGGGGCTGAGTCTAGTGCTTGTGTTCAGTTTGTTGTCTAGCCCTGGGATTGGCAATGTGAGCGTTGCACATGTCCAGGGGTGGAGCTAAGATACAGTGTAAGGGAAGGCGGGTCTTCCTCTTGCACTTCTGTGCTTCCACTCTCTCTCTCGCCAGCACGTTTGCTGCTTGCAGTCGCCATGTACGGCAGCCCGGCCACCCCATGCTGCCTTGGAGCCAACTTAAGTATGGACTGAAACTTCCAAGAAACTGTAAGAATAAACCTTTCCTTTCCTAATTTTGGATGTCAGGTACTTTGTCTCAGCAACGAGAGAAAAGTAACTAAGACACCTACCAACAAAGAAAAGCCTAGGCCTTGATAGATCGACCACTGAATGCTATAAGAAATTTAGGGAAGGCTTAATGCCAACACTTCTCATCTTCAATGAAATAAAAAGAGAAGTAAGTCTCCCTAACTCATTCCTGGAAACAAGTATTACCCTAATACCAAAACCAGAGAAAGACCCAACAAAAATGAAAATTACAGGCCAATCTCCCTAATAAACATAGAAGCAAAAATCCTCAATAAAATACTGGCAAATAGAATACAGAAAGTTATCAGAAAGATTATACACCATGATCAAGTGGGATTCATCCCAGGAATGCAGGGATGGTTCAATATACACAAATCAAGAAATGTAATACACCATATCAACAGGGCCAAGGAAAAGAACCACATGATCATCTCAATAGATGCAGAAAAAGCTTTTGACAAAATCCAACATCCATTCATCCTAAAAACCCTACAGAAAATCACAATAGATGGTCTCTACCTCAACCTGATAAAAGTCATTTATCATAAACTAACAGCCAACATCTTACTAAATGGAGAAAGACTTCAAACTTTCAACCTAATATCATGAACAAGACAAGGATGTCCATTATCACTGCTCCTATTAAAACAGTTCTGGAAATATTAGCCGGAGCAATTAGACAAGAGGAAGAAATAAAGGGAATAAGGATAGGAAAAGAACAAGTAAAATTATCATTATTTGCAGATGATATGATACTTTACATAGAAGACCCCCAAAAATCCATTAAAAGACTTCTAGAAGTAATAACAAACTTCAGTAATGTTGCTGGATAAAAGGTCAACACTCAAAAAGCGTTAGCATTCCTGTACACAAACAACAAAGTCACTGACAGAGAAATAAGGGAAACCACACCCTTCACTATAACATCCAAAAAAATGAAAATTTTAGGAATCAATCTAACAAACGAAGTAAAAGAACTATACAGTGAAAATTACATTACTCTGAAGAAGGAAATCAAAGATTTCCAAAAATGGAAAGATATTCCCTGTTCATGGACAGGAAGAACAAACATCTTGAAAATAGCCATTCCCCAAAAATTATTATACAGATTTAATGCAATCGCAATCAAAATACCACTTGTCTACCTCACAGAGCTAGAGAAAGCATTCCTGAAATTCATCTGGAACCAGAAAAAACCTAGAATAGCAAAGGCAATTCTGGGCCACAAAGTTAAGGCAGGAGGCATCACGATTCCCAACTTGAAACTATGCTACAAAGCCACTGTGATACTATCAGTATGGTATTGGAATCAAAACAGACCTGAAGATCAATGGAATAGATTAGAAAACACAGCCACAACTACAAACACACTCAGCCACCTCATCTTTCACAAAGGGGCCAAATATGCACATTGGAAGAAAGATAGCCTCTTTGAGAAATGGTGCTGGAAAAGCAGGCTTTTTATATGCCATAAACTAAAACTAGATTCATGTCAATCATCATGCACTAAAATAAAGTCAAAATGGATCAAAGATCTGAATATTAAAACACAGACACTACACGTACTGGAATCTTGATGACACAGGAGTAGGCAGAGAGTTCATGAACAAAAATCAAATTGCGCAGGAAACACTTATCAGAATCAACAACTGGGATCTCACCTTACTAAAAAGTTTTTGCATGTCAAAGGAAATCTCCAACAGAGTGAAAATAAAACGCTCAAATTGGGAAAATATCTTAGCCTATTGTCCATCAGAAAAAGGATGTCTATCTAAAACATAAAAAGAAGTAAAAGAAATCAGGCCCCTAAAATTCAAGGACTCAATCCAAAAATGGGCATCTGAGATGACTGCAAACTTCTCAGAGAAAGAAATACAAATGGCAAATAAATATATGAAAAATGTTCAACTTCAGTGGTCGTTCGGGAAATGCAAATTAAAACAACACTGAGATTCCATCTCACTCCAGAATGAATGGCCAAGATTAAAATATCAACCACCAACAAATGCTGGAGGGGCTGTGTGGAAAAATGAACCTTCTCCTCTGTTGGTGGGAGTGTAGACTGTTGCAACCACTGTGGAAATCAGTGTAGAGATTCCTCAAGAAGCTGGACTAGTGATCCCCTTCAACCCAGCTATGCCACTTCTGGGCATTTTCCCAGAAGAATTGAAAATATCACACCACAGTGATATTTGTGCACCCATATTTATAGCAAACCAATTTGTAATAGCCACATCTTGGAGACAACCCAAATGCTCATCTATCAAGAAATGGATAAAGAAGATGTGGTATTTTTATACAATGGAGTACTACTCAGCTATCAAAAAAGATTGCATTGAGAGTTTTATAAGTAAATGGTCACTACTTGAGAGCATATCCATAAGTGAGATAAGTCAAACCCACATGTGTAAATACTGTATTGTCCCTAGTGTAAGAAACTGAAAAAGTATATATGATCCAAAATGTACAATAAATCCTATTTAAGGGTAAAAAACTGTTTAAAGAGCAAAAGTAATTATGAAGGGAAAAGGGGGAAAGAGGGAAGGGAAAAGGAAAAAAAAAAAATATATATATATATATATATACACATACACACATATATATATATATGTAGGATAAATAAAATGAACATACTGCTGAATGTATTAGTTATTGGGAAAGAACGGTTAATACTGAAATGATTAGATCAATTTTGCATGTCTATATCTGTTAATATAAACAACCATGTTGAAGGTAAGAATAAGCAATATTGCAACCATTGTCAAGCTTCTATCATCCAGTTTTATAAATCTATAATGTTACTCTTGTGCATTTGCTCTAGTTGTTTGTTTGTCTCTTTTTCTTTTTGTCTTTCTTATATGTGTCTTTTTTTCTCTCAAATAAAAAAAGTTTTTAAATCATGAATATTTAAAAGTAAACCTGAAAATACAGTAAAAATGCTTTCAGTGTGTTGTATACTGTGAACTATGCCACATCTTTCACATGTTGCTAAATTTTCATACAACAATTATTTAAAATACATATTATTATCACATTAAATAGATGAAACAATTACTTAAGACTAAGTAATAGAATTGAGTATCCTATTTATTTCTTCAGTCAGTTTTTTTAAGAATTTGAGACAGGGTCTCACTATGTATTTCAGACTATCTTTGAGCTCACTTTGTAGCCCAGGTTTGCCTTAAACTCATGTGATCCTCCAACATCAACCACCCAACTGCTGGGTTTATGGGCATGCACCAACATGCCTGGCTTCTATTTATTTTTAAATTGCATTTTCTCTTCACAAAAATACATTGTCCAATGGATGATTATCATTTATATCTGGCAAATTTTTAATATTTTGGAGCTTCCTTTGATTTAGTAATATGGAGTTGTATGAAAAATATTTTAAACTGCCATATTTACTTTCAACTATACTTAGACTATCTTTTAGACTATCCTTGTGTAAAATTTACTCTAAAATCTTAAAAATAACCTTATAAGTTTTAAAAGAGTAATATCTTGTTTGCTAATTTTATGTATACAATTTAAAAATATGATGTATGTAGTGTAGGAAATGACAACCAAGAGCCGGGAGTTTGGCTCAGTGGTTTAAGCACCTGTCTAGCAGGTGCGAGACTGTGAGTTTGATTCCTGGTGCCGCAAAAAAAAAAAAAAAAAAAAAAAAGGAAATAACAGCCAGAACATTTTCTTCCCAATTTTAAAAAATAGCCTTAATATATTTGAATTAAAAATTATCCAGTAGAAGCTATTTGGTGAAATCATTTCATGGTTTTTAAGAGTAGCACATCATGTGTGAGTTTCACACAGTTTATGAATTCCTTAACGTTGATCAACATATTTTGTACGTATGTGTATGCTTGCATATACATGTCATGAATACATGTAACTAAAAATAAAATTAAAATAAAAAAGAATTCTGACACTCCCCTTCATTAAATTTCCAGAAGATATATTTTCTAAATTTTTGTTTTGATTTCAATACTTTAGTAATTCTGATTAGACTATAGTATGAAAAGAAGAATGACATAAATGAAAAATCAAATTGCTTGTCTTGAAAATTTAATGCACAAAGAATGAGGGGAGTATAAAGAAAATAAATGAAGTGAGTAAAAATGGGGAGGGATATCAGAATCTGGAGAATTGTATAGTCATACTGTTTTTGGTGTATTGCCATATTTCTGTCATTTCAAAATAAATTCCTAAAAATCTGCTTTTATCTTGATATGCACTCAAATTTATAATTAATGTTTTTATTACTCTGAATACAAAATATCAGCAAGAAGACCTATTTCAATTCAGGTTAGTTTTCCTTTGGGGAAATTCTCATATGGACCACATAGCAAGTATATAATTAATTTAGTTATCCTTTATATGTATTTACTGAACATAGCTGCTGAAAGTAAGTAATTTGTCTATGGGCACAAATTATTGGAAATTCTGTGACCCACATTCATATTTGGCAATAAGTCCTGGTCCAGTTCCACTAATAACACCATTTTTTTCAATGCTCCATTGCAGATAATCAATGTAATATCCTTTCTTTGCCAATGGCATAGATGAAATTCAGTACAATCATAACAGAATAAGAGAATGGTGTAGGCAGATTGTTGACAGCCTTTTTATTCAGGTGAAGCTATTCAGTCGTCACTTTTGCACTGATTGAACCAGTCCTTAATCCTAATGGCATCCTAGGTGAAGCAACCCAGATCATCTTCTATATAAATGCAGTAATGTTCTGTATTAATGCATCTTGGTGACATCGAAAAATAAATGAATGGATATTTAAAACAATTCCTCAAAATGAACAGAAGTATTTTTCTTTCTTTGTTCAAATCCTTTTTTAAAGAAGGACTTCAACAACCATAGTTTCAAAGAGCATTACTTATAGAAATTTTCATGAAACTAGCTATGTCTCTCTGAAGAAAGTTCTTACAGCAAAACAGTTTGCAGAAGGGCGTGCCAAAGGAAAGTAAACAAATATACTCATGATTCTCTGCATTCTCATGATATCTTAAAGTTTCATTTGAGAAGTATTGAAAAAACCTGAAACAATTCAAATTAGTATTTAAAAACACATTTCTCCTGAATATTCTGCCATAAAAAGATAAACCAGAGAATAACAGATTGTACAAGAAGTGACATAATTTTAAATAACTGCATTTGTCAATCTTAGATGCAGTATGAATTATTTGGCAAATTCAAGGTTTTTGTAAATAAAAGGCATTGTTGGAGAACTTATGAGGTCAAGAAACATACACACATTAATACATGTTGCAATAACTTGCAAAAACTGCAAAGGCATGCACCTGTTTCCTTAATCATTCAAATGTGGTTGGGGGGATGCACTAGAAATTCATACCCATTTGATGCATCAGTACAAGCTCAGTGAGTAGAGATGATGCTTGATTCAGGCCTACTGGCCCAATTATTTAAATAAGAGATGGCCTAAATTACATGTTTGTTAGTTTTATAAGTTAAAATAATAAGAAATATAGAGATGACAGTTTTATCAAAATTATTCAGTACAAGAATTGACTGGTTGGAACGACACCTGCATGAGTGAGGCTAGGGATAGTACATAAAGAAACATGCTGCCTGAGTGACATTTGGGGTAAACTGTTAAGTGGTTGACAACATGTAATATTTTCTCGTTAGCTTCTTCAGGAAAATTCTTCCTCAGTAAAGAGAACAACATTTGCAAACAGCATGCCATGTTCAGATTGTAATGTTTGAAGGAACGTAAGTATTTTGATATTCCTAGTGTAAGATATGTGTATAGGAGGAGGCAACAGGAATTGAATCTAGAAGAGATTAGTTGAAGGCAATTGATAAAGACCTGTAATGCTTTTTTGAGAGCTTAAATATTATTCTGCCGGACAGTTTTTTAGTTGTGGAATTCAGGTTCACATTTGAATTATATCCACTCCTAGAAAAGTCCACCACATCCCAGCTAAATCTTGCCTCTTTGTAGCCAGTGAAAATAGCACTTTGTGAGCAAATCATTTTGGCACAAATTATGCTCTACATTTAAAAGTATATATAATACTCATGCAGCAAATGTAACATTCCCACCTTGACAATTTCAGCACTCGAGTAGTGGACAGTTATGTGCATTTGGAGGAGGAAGTTCCTAACCTTTATAGGTCTCTGCCTCTCTGAGCTATTTCTATTTCTGTGTTTTCTCTAAAATCGTGAAATCCTGCTCCTGGAAGTGCAGCTCATCTAATAGGGACAACAGTCCTAGGATAAGCACTGCACTTTCTATTATTGGGGAAGGTAATATCAATATGCATTCTACTCTATAGAGTTTGGTGGGTTTGAACTCCAAAAACACACTGGAGAGGAACCATTTTAACAACTTTCCCTTTAATAACTTTCTTTCTGTCCCTGTATGTATGTCCCATCGTCTTCACTTGGATTTCCAAATGATATTTATAGCCGGGTGTGGTGGCGCACGCCTTTAATCCCAGCACCCGGGTGGTTGAGGTAGGAGGAGCGTTGTGAGTTCGAGGCCGGCTTGGGCTACAACGCTAGCACAAGGCTGGCCTGAGCTACATAGTGGGACCCTACCTCAAAAAACTAGGGCTAGGAGTTTGACTCAGTGGCTTAAGAGCCTGTCTGGCAGGTGTGAGGTTGTGAGTTCAATCCCTGGTGCCTCCCCGTCCCAAAATGATATTTATATAAATTAGTTGTTGTCCAAGTCCAAGTCACAAACTGCTTTTAGGGAGAAAAACACAAGCTTTTTGAGGAAAAGAACATTGTTATACTACCAAGTATGGTGAGTAGATCTGTGAAAGGGACAAATAGAGATTAAATGCATATTTGTTTATTAAGTACACATAATGATATGTGGCTGGGTTATAATCAGGAACAAATCATATTAATTTACAAATAAAAAGGAAAATGTTTTTACATTCTGAGAATAACTTATAGGGCATAAATTCATATAAAACTGCTATTGTGGAGACACACAAACTCCTGCTTTAAATACCACATGCTGGGCAATGAGGTTAATTGAGTTTGCATGACATCTTCAAATCCAACTTCCTTATGTTTAAAATGTGGCTTTAAAATTTTCTTTGAAGTTACTAATCATGAAACTTGAATTAATTACAAAAATGTTCCATTTTAGCTGTATAAATGTGAAGACATTTCCAAACCTTGATTGCTAAGTCAATTTTTTCACTAACTGTTTAGCATACTAAAAATGTACATAACTGTGATAAACTGGTATATGCTTTAATGATGCATTAATGGAAATGACATAACAATGTCAAAATCTGCTGTAATCTTTACATACATTTGAAATTTATAAAGAGAATGGCGATCACATTAACATTGGAAATACTGTTTCATCATTCAAAAATATTCTATCTATGTCTACTTTAATTGAAACTAGCAAACATATCTACAAAGAAAAAAAATTATATTTTCCTCTAGTGGTATAATAGCTGTGGGATCTGCCTTTACAAATAAGCATGATCATTTCCATTCATCTCATTAGAACTACCTAATGACATTTTACTTAGTTTATTGAGAAGAAAAGTTATACTCCAAAGTGTTACTCACTTTTACATAATACAGAAAAAGTTGACACTGAATAAAGAGTTCCTTGAAATTAAAGTATATGTTAGTTGGAAATGAAAATAAACAGAGCTAAGCAAATAATTCTGCACATGATGTTATTTTATTCCTCAAGATAAAATATACAGTTAGAGGAGAGCTGAATCCTCCAAGTCCTGAGAAAATAAAATTCATAACAGAAAGACCTGTAATTAACCTATGTTGTCATAGTAACACAGTGTGCAGTCATAGGTAGGGAAAATAAAAGCAGCATTTTCATGTTTTCACAAGGGCATATGATAACTCTAAAGGTCTATCCATCTATCTACCTACCTATCTATCTATCCATCTATCTATCTAAATGTACTTGTGGTTGTGTGCTTACATATAACCATACATACAAATGAGTTTGAACTCTAAATCTATGTGTACATAATTTTAATGTTTATTTTATCTAAAACTTTCCCTGGCCATTAAGTATACTGAACAAGGATTTCCTTCATGTTCCCAATATATAGATATAGGCACAGATATAGATAGATAGATGGATGGGTGGATGAATAGATAGACAGACAGATAGATAGATAGATAGATAGATAGATAGATAGATAGACAGACAGATAGATAGTTTTTTATCAGCAGAACACTTTGTGCCAGATTTTGCTATGTTAGGTTTTTCACATGGTTATCTTTTATCTCATGTCATGATCTTTTTAAAAACAGACACCATGAGTTATTTTATTAGATTTGTGAAAATTGTTTAGGTTCTAAAATTAATGTAATGTTCAAAACTATAAAGCTATCTTTCATTAGTTGAAAACACATGTTTTTTGTAGGTATTTTCTGCAGCACTGGATTGTTAATTGTACTGTTAATAACACCACTACTACTTTGACTACTTCTGCTCCACTTGCCACTGCCACCACTACACTACTAGATTAAATAATTGACTCCAAATTGGGTAAGTCATGAAATATGTATTCCACTAAAAAGTTGCACAGTTTTTGGTAACAAACAGCACAAAATGAAATGAAATCTCAAAAATATACAAGTATGTCACATGGTACTGTAAGTTTTCAGAATTATAGTTAAGATTAATTGTTGATATTAGATGTTAACAATGTTGTATAAAAGAGCACTAAAATTTAATTGCCTTGCAAAACTGAAGCTTCACACCTATTGAGCAGCAAGTCACCATTAGATTCTCATAAGCAAAGGAAAAGATGCTCATATTATTAGAGGAATATAGGGTTTGGATCTGACCATGAAATTATGGATTGAATAATTTATCCCATCAATTTTGGGCTTGTTTCTTCTTTATTTTTGTTCACTATTGTCTAATTATATATACATGGCTTCATGTACTAACCATGTAAATAGGAAATTCTACAATGTTACTGATAACAAAACATAACATTATCAATATAGCATGTGAAGCATTCTTTTTGAGTTAGTTTCTGGCACAGAATAAATTGATTTTAATTTTTTTTACTAATTTCTTCCCCCAGAACAATGCTGACAATATATGTCCTTAATTCCAAGAAAGAGTTACAAGTTTTCATTCATTCATTCACCCATCCATTTATTCATTCATGCAAATAATTATTCAGGGCCTTCTATGTTTAGTTTACTATTCCAGGAGAAAATTGCAAAAAAAAAAAAAAAAAGATAGTCTCAACAATTGGAAACTAAAAAAAACACTAAAATTGATGACCAAATCCTTATATATGAAAGAAAAAGCAATTGTTATATTGGTTTATTTTTGTGACTCTCGGCAGTCACAAACAGATCCCACGGGGCAGAAAGATAATTTATAAGAGTGAAAAGAGCCAGAAAGAACACTCAGAAATACAATGGGAAAGGAAGATGATAAATAATGACTGAATGTAGCTTTAGTATCCAGAAGACAATGGTAGGACTTTGGCAAATGGAAGGTAGAAGGCATTATTAAGTCTCAGTCAGTTGTTCTCTTGCCAGAATACCATCCTATTCATGTTAGACCTCACAATTTTTCAAAAAAAAATCAAAAGATTATGAAATTTTTTTCTTTTTAATGATTGAAATCACCTTACTATTTTTAATTAAAGTACAAGCCTATGACTTGCTTTCCAAATAAAAAGTCTTCGTGCTGTGTCTGGCCTATTGGTCTTATATTCTTTGACCTCAATAAAAGGGCCAAAAACTAGTGAAATGAGGCAGAGAACAATGGTGGGTGCTGTGTTCTTTAGTCAATGGCAGGTAGAGGTATGTACTGAAAATGAAATTTTGTTTCTTGATGGTTTTAGGAATATAGATTTAAGGCTGATGTTGGAAAAGTGAATTTTATTCCAAGAAGTATAGGTATGCTGTTCTGAAAAAAACAAGCATTTTAGATCATAGACATACCTATGTCATATGCTTATTACAGCAAGCATGTGACATAGATGTAATATGAATCTAATTTAATAAAAGTGAAAAATTAGTTTTGGAGAGTTTAATGGCCATCCAGTATCACAAAGTCAAGCTCACTTAGACTTGAATTTTAGAAACAGATTTAACTATAATCAGCACATTAGCTTACTAAAATCCTGTTTAGATTGGATGAGTAGTAGGACAACTTTCAATTTGGAGAGAAAAATTTTTAGTTAAGACCCAAATCCACCATTCAATAGTTTGTTCAACCTTGAGTAATTCAGAGAAGGTTTTCAAGTCTGAATTTAATATGATACCAAAGTTTTTAAAAAAACTGTAACATATATTAGATGAGAAAGCATTAGAGAAATATTTGATGTTACTCTTATTGTTATTTGCAGAATTTAAAGAGTTTCAATAAAAATAATAAATTTATCAGCAGTGAATAAAGGATGAGAAAACTATTTGTCACACAAATATTCTTAATATAAGTGACAAAATGCATTCACAATGGTTAAGTAGCAAGGTCCTGTTAGTATTAGGGGTTAATGTATGAGAAAAGAAATGCTTGGTTGTTTTCCTTTTCTCTGCTAATCCACAATGGTATTCTTTTCATGAGAATATCATCTGAAATACAAGTGGAAATCCAACTAACTTCAAAGTTCATACCTCTCTCCAATGCCAAGTTTTCTCTTACCCTTAAAACATGATAGTAGTTCTAAATGCATCCTTAGATTCCTCAGTTTGGAAGCAATTCTACCCAAGTCTGGGGAAAGGCAATAAATATGTTAGCTAAATACTGCTGCTAACTCCCCTGTACTTAAACATGCCCATTCTATAACAGTAATATGTGACTTGTAATATGTGACTAATGCATGTACAGAACATATAATTTGAAATAACCTGTTAATTTTTATCTTATGTCTACCGATGTCAGCTTACATTAATACAACTGTTTTCAGAATCAGGATTTTACAGTAAAGTCAGTATTTGATGTAGTGATATTAACATGCTGATTCAGTATTTTTATTTTGGATCAATAAAGAGAATTATCTACAGTAATACCATAGTCTTAATATATTATTTACCTTTTTTTTAATATGCTAGGAATTAAACTCATGGCCTTGCGCTGACCCGGCAGGTGCTGTGCTGCTGAGCTATATCCCTCACTACATTTTCTCTATTATTTTAAACTTCCATTTCTTTGATGGAAATAGGAAGCAATTTTTGGCTGTATTCAACCAGGGAGGGTAGATACATAACTTTGTATGGAAGAAACCAGACACCATTTCATGTAATTAATCACACCTGCATGGAAATATGTTTATTTATTTAGATAAATGTGTTATCCTCCACAGTGTCTTGGCCTCCATTTATTAATTTGCATTTGTATGGTCAAGATTAAATTCAGAAGGTAGTTTTATTAATACTAAAATAGCATATACAGTCATCTCATTTTGCTTTTTGTCTGCTAACTTCGTTAGCATTTGAGTGGAATATAAAAGTATGATAGAATTTTATGGTGTAATAACCAGGTCATCTTGAGGTGAATCTTTATTTTGATAGTTAGTCCTGCCTTTCAATTTGATCCCATTCATAACTCTCTTTCAACCACTTTTATCTGCTTTTACCAATCTTATGTTATTCATCTATTCACTGTTACTGAGAATTGCAGAAATACCTGATGAGAAAATGAAAGTTACCCATGTATTGATTCATTATAAGTTGATACATTTATGAACTCATATGTATATAAATGTAAATTGGAAAGAAACACTAAAAGCATAATAGTGATCTCAAAACCCTTTGTCATTTGTATGGTGATGATGAATTAATAATTTTTAATAACTCTAAAATATCCTTTTTATACTTATTCGTTCATTTGTCCTTTACACAGCATTGAATATTTCCTATTTAATGTCTTTACACATGCTGTCAAAAATTGTGTTGCCTCAGTTTCTGTAGCTATGTAGTAGATAGGTAAAGTTAGAAGGACGCCTTGGATCTGTTTACGAACGTATGCACTAGGAAAGGAACAAAGCACATTGTAGTTATCATTGCACTGGCTAAACACGAAGACCACATATTTAACTTTCAAATATTCATTTAGATCTCCTAGAAATACAAACCAGTCTTATCATAATTTTAGCAGGAAACTATAAAGTAAAAGATGTATTTCATTTATATAATGTGACCCTCTCCAAATAACTTCTAACAATTCACACATGAAATTTCAAGTTTTTCTGTCACAGAGAAATTTTCAAAATAAATGCCTTATTTTTATACTCACATCTAAAATTTATAGCACTATAAGTAATTTGGAAGACTTCTTAATATTAAAACTAATAGCATAATAAATGCTAACATGAGATGGTTACAGATCCAAAGGCATAAAGAAAAATTTCTTGAAGTGTTATTTTTTCCTACACAGGATGTGCTGAATAAAGTCCAAGATTAAGGGCCAGATAGAAACAGATAGAAATCCAGTCCGTGTTTCTGCTCTGTGGTACTGTGATTTTTGCTGTTTCTCCGTGCTTTGGTTACCTTATCTCTTTTGACTCTTCTCTTATTTTACCCAGAAATAATTTGCATACAACAAACTGTGTCCATTTGATGCAATTGCATACTTCCATATAGGAATAAAGTCTCCAGTGAAATCAATATGGGGAACATTTCCATCACTAACAAAATTTAATGATTTTCTTTTGAGATCAATCGCTCCTGTTACCTCTAGCACAGATAGCTATTCACTTACATTTTAACATCATAAATGGATTTGTACTATGCGTACATAGTATTTTTCACACATGGCATTTTTTATTCAATATAAAAACTTTAAAACTCATCCATATTGTGTGCATGCCAGTAGTTTTGCTTTTCATATGTTTTTCCTTTTTATTGCTGGGTATTAGTCCACTGTACCTATAAACTTTACATAGATTATTCATTTATATGTTGATGGATGTTTAAGGTTTCCTCAACTACCTCAGGTTCTGGCTATCGTGAAAGAAGTTTCTAATGAAATGTACACAAAAATCTCTGTGTGATTAACTTTACATTTCACCTGAGTAAATAGTGAAAGTTAGAATATCTGA
Source organism: Dasyprocta punctata (assembly GCA_004363535.1). Lineage (NCBI taxonomy): Eukaryota > Metazoa > Chordata > Mammalia > Rodentia > Dasyproctidae > Dasyprocta > Dasyprocta punctata. Next base: position 7,141 of record RJWM01024420.1, on the reverse strand, counting down.
TGATCTATGCTCAATGTTTTAAACTACAATTCAGAGTTTTAAGTATAATTAGGAATAATTCTTGAAAATGGTCTTACATAATGCATAATATTCTGTATAATCTGATCAAATAGAAGATGGAATTATTAACATGATTGCTTTAAGAATGCTGAAAATTTTGGGACCAGACGTGGTACCTCAAATAAATCAGTTCGTTGACTTGTTTTCAGGATGCATTATTTTTTCTTACATAAACTTTGCAATTTAGGTTACATTTTCAATCATGGACCAAACCACTTCCTAGTGAATAAAAATATTCTGAGTCTCCTGTAAATTGTATTGCTCCCTTCATGATTTAAAATGATTCCGGGTGGTACAACTATGATCAGTTTTGAATTCTCTATCATGAGCTCAAATCTGTTGCTCTTTGAAAGCAAGAATTCAGGCCAGTAAATACAGTGTTATTCAAATATATATGAAAAGGTATTTCATTAGGTAAAGATGCTACTTTCCTATTGCAGATAGTGATGCCAACCTTTAATTTTCTTTTGTAACATGTCCAGGATAAAATTCATCAGATGGTTTTGTTAAAATGAAAAGAGAAAAACTATCACTTAGATTTCTTTGCTATCTTAGTTAATTTTATTTGAAGGCAACAGAAATGGTAATCAGGCAGAATTGCTTATCAAGGCAGTTGTGTCACCTTCCAAATAAATTTTAAGTTTGAAGTTGATGCCAACTTTAAATTATCCTAAAGCAAATAAATGTATTAAAACATCTTATTTTAACTGCACATGATTGCTTTTAACTCATATTCATAACAAATAAAAATGTACACTTATCCTATCAATCTGAGATGTGAATAAATGAAGAATGGACAAGGCCTGCTGGCATGAATCAAATTATTACTGCGGAGAACAGGTAAATAAATTCAGTCTGAATCCCTGATATATGAATGCTGCTAGTAAATAAAAATGTCCAAGATCACACGGCAAACCCTCTTCATTCCATGTCATCATTATGACTGAGTGTCTTTTTATATTGTGATTATCCTTTCGAATGCCACCACCTCATTGAAATTATTCTTTACAATCAAATAGCCCTTGACCAGCATCTCCCTCATCATTCAGTTTTATTTTCTTCAGAATTTTTGTATCCTTCTACCTAACCTTTCTTTATTCATTCATTTTCTATAACTATCCACTATGAGAACATAGGCATTATTCAGAGCTGTCGCTCTAAAACACATTGAGGATTTTTATTTTGTTCTATATGGTGAGGCCAACAGAGCAAGAAAAGAGAAAACAGCCATTGAGAAGACATTACTAGGAGCTCCACTGAGCGGGAGGGCATGCCCAGCCCAGGAGGCTGCATTGGGAAGCATGAGGCAAAGAGTGGACCCAGTGTGGTAACATGAGCATTTGAGTAGACTTGGAATTAGATAATTTGAATAATTAAGAAATCTCCAAACTATAAGTCTGTTGTTTGGCTATTTTATATCTGCTCCACATACATCTTAGGGTAGACTGTGGACTATAAGAACCTGACCAGTGGAGACAGGTCCGGAAAGTGAGTGAGGATTAATTGGTCTGCATATCAAAGCTCAAAGGAAAGTTGTTTGCTATTTTTAAGTATTAGCTAATCATGTAAATTTAGGAGTGCCCTTGATCAACAAGGCCTCCAGATGTCAAAGCATTATAAAATACATAACAGAAAATCATAATTAATGTAGCTCTAGTCCCTCTGATAACAGTGCCTAGAAAATATCAACAAATAATGCGTTCAATGAATTAATTCACAGCATTGCCCAAATCAACACAGTAAGTATAATCATTTACATTTTTAGCAGTTTTTTCTGAATTTCACTAAAAGGGCATCATAAATCTCCATCTTTTGGCAGATTATTAATAAAGGTAAAGTAAGTATTTATGTCCTTACAGCCATTAAATCTTGGTCAATGCCTTTATTTTAAACATGAGTCCATTTCATATCTGGCTTTACAAAAGCAAAACAAAATCTGCTCATCTTCCCTAAAGCAAATGTGCCTAGAAATTGATGTGTTATATAGCAACCCAACAAGAGTGTGTTCACATTCACTGATGGACTGGTGCAGGACTACTGATTCCCAGTTACCTTTCACCAAACTAGAATGATTCTGAGGCGTGACTTACGTTTCACAGCTCTCCTCAAGTATCTGCTTGAGACCAGAAATTCTTGTAAATTTCATCAATTTTCATAAATTTCATTGCTTTCTTCTCTTTCGTCTCTTCCTTTCCTTTCTTCTCTTCTACTTCATCCATCTTCTTACTCAATTTTGAGAAGATAAGTTTCTTGACAAATCCCTTGCAAATTAATTCCCATTTCAATGTCTTCTTCAGGGGACATTACTTAACACCCACAAAAAGGGTATACAATAAAGAAAATAATAAACAGAATAATTTGATTATTTCCAAGTACAGTAAGATTAAAGAGAATAGTTTGATTATTTCCAAGTATAGTAAGAACTTGGTTCAAGAAATGCTTCTGTTCACAAACAATTCAGTTTGCAAGCAGAAGCTTTCAGCAAAATTTTGTTTCCATTGGTGAACTCCCTCTTAGTGTGAAACACAAATGCAGGCATCTTCCTCAGAATCGTGGAAGGAATTAAACTTGTGAACTGAAGTACCACTGTACCATGGTGAAGTACTAAAGTGTTTCATATATTTCTTGTCTTTTCTTTTAGTATCTTCATTTGCTAATATTTAGTTTCAACTGTTCACTCTAAATGAGCTGAAAGAGGTGGGAAGACTGTTTAACTTAGAGCAGATATCACTCCAAAATGAAAAAAGAAGGTAAATATAGAAGTACATGGAATAAAAACTGAATAAACTTAATATTATGGTATATAAAATGTTAATAAGGTTCTAAGATTCATATTGACTTTTGGCTCAACAAGTAAATAGCAACAAAGACTAACCAGAATGAACAGGTCACCTATATGACCAAAGGCAAATAAGCTACGTCTTTGAACCTCAAAAGGCTATTGTGATGTGTTCCCTCTTCAGCCCTATATCGAAGAAGGCTCCTTTTTGTTGTTGTTATTGTTTTGATTTGTTTTGTTTTTAAACCAAGATCTTACTGGGTATTTCAGCCTGGACTTGGAATCATTATTCACTGTGCCTAATCTGACCTCAAACTCACAGCGATCACCCTGCCCCAGCCTCCTGAGTCCTGGGATTACTGGTGTGTGCCACTACATCAGGCCTCAAAGTGGACTCTTGATTTCAAAGGAACAAACTTAATTTAAACCAGCTCAAATAAAGTAGAATTAATATACATAAATAATTTCAAATAAACTGGATTAGAGAATTTCAGGTTTCCGAATTCATCTTCTTTATCTGAGGTTTTTCTCTTTATTAAATGAAGAGTCACTGGAAGTCATATTCTTACATGGAATTTAAAATTTGTTATTTGGTGACCTCGTTAGCACTTTTTCCTTTGGCTTCAAAAATAATTTTTTAACCTTTAAGAAATTATCACTTATTTGATCTTTATTCATGTGGTTTGTGTAAGGATGAATTAAAAGACCAGAATTAAGAATGAATGCATCATTTCAGCCTGGCAGTTCACGTTTTATTCCAGCCCTCCAGCCACAGTAGTTAGTTCCATAAAGAAACTGTTTTTGCAAAGCAGGACTACCAGATTCATTTTCGAGACTCCATTTGAGATTATGAGGAAGACACATGGTCTTTCCTTTAAAAATTCCCAGGAAACAGTATAAACACAGTGAGTTATTTTGCCACCAAAGGAAGGAAAGTTGCTTGATAATGGAACCAACACTAAGGAAAGCAGAATAATAGATGAAAAGTACAAAATTGCATCATGCTGTGATCCACTTTACCTCTTTATTTGAAATAATACCAGATCTGCCCCCAGAACATGGTATAAAATCATTCTGTAGATGTCATGTTCCATTGCAGCTTTTGACATATCTCATTCTCAGAGATTACAATTCCTGGAAAGATGACTTCTTTCTTAGTGTTCCTAGACGAAGTCTGATAGAATACTGTGAGTAGTCCTATTAATACCATACGTCTATCTGACACATCTTTGTCAGTGGATAAAATATTCTAATTAGTCAACATGTGAATGATCTCAGATGGGAGAAAAATGAGATAGAAAAAGGCCACTTGCAGAGAAATAAAGGTTGAGGAAAGGAGAGAGAAAATGAAGGAGGAAGGGATAGATTCCCAAAGCAAAATTCATGATTTTCTAATCAAATTAAAGGGGAAAGAAAGCTAAAAATAATGTTACACATGTCCTACTCTTCCAAACCTAGGTTTTGTGTAAAATATGGCTAACTATGCTTACTCTGCTTGTTCTTCTCTATGGTTTTGAAAGTAAAGTGAAAGTTCTACTTAGCAGACAATTGCAGTTGGTAAACATTTTGCATAAGGATATCAATTCAAAGCTTAGTTTAGATTTGTCCTATATATTAATTTCTATAGTTATACTATGCTGTATAAAACTCTCACATATTTTTATTAAACAGTTCATCAAGTCTTAGTAAAAAACAATTTTATCTCCTGAGGTGCTACAAAGAAAGCCATGTTTTATTTCAGGTACTATTCTGCAAGGAAATGATTCATTATTTTCTTCAAGAAATAATTGTATATCAAGTTGTAAGTTAGTTTCTTATCCAAAATTTACATAGAGAGACAGAATGAATCAAAGCCCACACTACTATATTTTACCTATAGTTAAGATTATTTAGTAACATATATCAATTTGCACTATAAAATATACACAGATCTCTTTGAAATATCATGTTTTCTTTCCCTAGCTCCTAGAACACACTGTAGGCATTCAATAAATATTTACAGAATGTCAAATGAATGAAGCCAAGAATTACTGTGACTGTGGCTTCCAGTAAAAGATATGATCTATTAGCATAGGCCATTTTCTCCAGAAAGTTTGGTGACAGTCTCGACTGAACTCTTTATTTCTAAGTGTAAAATATCTCTAAAGAAGATTCAGTACCCATTTAGAAATGCATAACCACCTCCTTTGAACTCTGTCACTTGAAATTGCTTCACTCCTCTCAACACAGCCCTCCAAGCTCATTTTAGATTCAGTGCAGAAAAATAAAAGAGGGTTTAACATTCTTGCAGAGTTAAGCTTTGTGCCCACTGTTAAGGCTCTGGTTTCTTTTTCCATTTCTTCCTTTCTTTCCTGTTTCATTTTATTTTATTCGGTTTGTTTGTTTTGTTTGAGGCAAGACCAGTTTTCTATCCGCTGCATGCATGCGTAAGCTCTTGCTGCCTTTCAATCAAGCATATAAATTAGCCATGAGCCTTTGGATGAAGATACAAAGAAGTCATCGCCCTGCGGTATAATCTCTGCACAAAAGATGCTGAGCCCGATTGTGCTCTCATGTGTCTAATCCCCATCTTCCCCGCAAGTACTTAAGTGGTATTAAGCAAAGAACTGTGACTTCCATTTTCTAGACTCTCAAAGTGCCCTATTCATTCTTCTGTCAAGGCATTTATTCTATTTAATATGACTGACATATTTGCATGTCTGTTTCTCCACTGTCCTGTGAGAGCTTTGAGAAATCTTCAGCAAACAATAGGTTCTCAATAAAAGGTGCCTCAGGATATAGTATTTAAGTGTCATGAAAGTGTTGATGAAGCATGCCACCAAAAAAAAAAAAAAAAAGAAGAAGAAGAAGAAGAAAAACTGCTAGCAAGAAAAGTTTATTTGAAACAAGCCCCAAAATTTTATTCTGATTAAAAATGGGATGTACCTCTAAGAATAATTTCCCTTTGAGTTATTTTTCTCTCCTTTTGGTACTTATAGGATCTAGTGGAGGTATAGAATGTGAATCAGTAAGAAAGATAGAGAGGTTTATTTTCTTTTGATCACCAAAGTATTTTAATTAGGATAAAAAGACTATTTCATTAGCATTTGTCCAGTGTAATATCAGAATGTTAGTTTAGACAGTGCAGAAATGCTATCAGCAGACATATATTCTCTACCGGTGAAATAATTACTTTATTCTTCTTTTTTAATTGACTGCTTTGAATTTTGGTTTTAAGGAAACATTAGCTCTTTGGCTTCATAACTGAAAACATACCTGGGTTTAAAAGTACCCCAACATATTCACCCATGAGAATTCTTGGGGAAATTTTTCATATTTCAGGTGAAATTAGGAAGAGACAGAGAAAAGAGGAGAAGGAGATGATTAGTGAAGAAAGAGGACAAAGAGGAGGAGGAGAAAGAAGAGAAAGAAGGAGAAGCTAAAATTACTAAAATTAAATTTGGAAAACTAAACTTCTGAAATTCTTTAAAAACTGGAAGTAGCTAGAAAATACTAAGGTAAAGGAAGAATCTCTGAAGAATTTCCATCCTGGAATATGAGAAATTGCAGTATTCTATCAGGCTTTGTCACTGACACTTTCCCATAAGATAATGAATTTTTTTCTATACTTCCTGTGCCATGTTTCCATTAGGATGCCTCTCAACTCTATACCCAGTATCATGTGACCTGGGGCCACACCTGTAACTTTAGCACTTGTTCACCTATCTCTAAATAGTGATTTTTCATAACTAAAAATAAATAATAACAACAAAATTTATTAATGGAGATTTTAAAAAACAGTAGACATTTTTCAAAGAATGATTGTTATTAATTCATGTATTAAAATTGAGGAATCTTATACATACATACAGTTATATGTGTATACCTACATACATATGATCTTTTCCTTTGTTCCATTTCTCCTTTCCCCTATCCCAGTTGTTCTTTAATTTTGAGCACTTTCTTTCCCTTTGTACATTTTGGATCTTATTACTCTTTCAGTTTATTATTATTGTTATTATTATTTATTTTTTCCACTAGGGAGAAACTATGATATTTACAAATGTAAGTCTGAGCCGAGCATGGTGGCGCATGCCTTTAATCCCAGCACTCAGGAAGCTGAGGTAGGTGGAGCGTTGTGAGTTCGAGGCCGGCTTGGGCTACAACGTGAGCGCAAGGCCGGTCTGAGCTACATAGTGCGACCCTGCCTCAAAAAACCAGGGCCGGGAGTTTGGCTCAGTGCCTTAAGCGCCTGCCCTGGCAGGCGCAAGGTTGTGAGTTCAATCCTCAGCGCCGCAAAAAAAAAAAAAAAAAAAAATAAGT
>RJWM01024419.1:17297-30847 GCA_004363535.1 Dasyprocta punctata | reverse complement strand
CTTCGCAGGTCATTGGTATTGACTCCTGCTTTTTCATTTATGCCTATTAATCTTATGTTATTTCTCTTGGCATCGTCTTGCAGCTGTTGAATTGTTGTTTCTTGGTTCCTTACTATTTTTAGGAGATCTTTTCTTTCATGGCCATGATCTCCCATGCTGTCTTCAAGATCTGAGATTCTATCTTCAGCTTCATTTAAGCAGTTTTTCAAACTTTCCACGGAGTTTTTCATTTCTTACATTTCCCTTTGCATCTGTTTCATGCATTCTGTTTGTGTCTTATATTGATTATTCAAGGTTTCGATCATTTTCTTAAGTTCTTCTATGTTTTTATCTTGCTCTTCTTTAGATACACACAACATTTCTTTAATAATGATTCTCATTTCATTTTTTAGCTGAGAGAATATTTCTGATTTGAATTTCTCTATAGCTTTTTCAAACTGTTTCTTTATTGCATTTTCTTTCATTTCAGAAAGTCCATTTGTGTGACTCCCACTGTCTTCCATTTCAATGTCTCTTGGGTTTGTTCTTTGTGGGCTGGGGGACTGAGACTGCCTCTTGGTCTTTCATTTTGTCATTTTCTTCTGGAATCTATGTTGCTCTGTGTCCTGGGAGGCTGGCCAGCGTTCCCCTGAGGTTCACGCTGATTCTTGCGGCGTGCAGGATCGTGGGACCCGGTAGGCTGGGTCCCGTGTGCAGCAAGTAAAGGCAGCCTCCTGGGGTGTGCGGGTGGAGCCTCCTCCTTCACTGGGTGGGGGCCAAGGCCTCCCGGTCCCAGCAAGCTAGGCGAGGCACCGCGAGTGACGCGGACCTGACCCTGGTTCTGTCTGCAAGTTCAGCCCAACAGCTATGCCTGCGGGGCAAGCCCGGGCTGGTCCCAGGCCTACAGTGCCGGGAGCAACCCTGCTGGACAGCCAGGTCTGCACCTAAGCTGTGGGATGGCACACGCTCGAGCCGCTCCACTGAAGAATGCAGCTGGAGTGCGCTCTGCACTCTGGTGGGGGGAGCCCAAGCTCTCCAGGTCCCTGCAGCTATGTTACTCAGTTCCTGGTGAGCAGCTCTGGGGTCCTGGGCTGATTTGGGCTGGGCTGCATACCTCTGTGCCCTGCACGGCTGGCTGGCGTTCCCCAGAGGTTCGCGCTGATTCTTGCGGCGTGCAGGATCGCGGGACCGGTTTCCACTAATTAAAACATGCTATATCTGTATACCCAGTGTCACAGGAAATTGTTAATTACTCATTACAAGGTGAAATGATTTCTTTCTTACAGACTTATAATGAAACCATCATTCTATCACAGTTACTGATATTTCAGCACTAGCAATCTGGGTAATAATACTTAGAAAAATAATTTTAATGAATATATCAACCTATCAATCCATAAATTTCTAAGATTCAGATAATGCAGATGTTTCAGGTCAATATAATATACCAAAGTTTCTGGTGAAAGTAAGAGTATTGTAAGTTCTGTCCTAGTGAAGTGTTTGTGTGTGCAGGTAGGTGGATGTCGAGTGTATGTGTATGTGTCCCTGGGCATGAGTGTTTAAATTACTGTATTTTTCTGTTAGGGATTGATCGTTAAAGAGTCTGGAGGATTGAGAATCAATTTATGATTGTTCCTACATGTCTACTTAAGAGATGTTTCATGCCAAACATTGTCAAAAGCAACTAAAACAAGTCAATAAACTGCAAACTGATAATAATTGTTGGCAAGAATGAAGTATTCAAGGTCAGGTTGAAAGAATGAAATATATGCAAAGAAGTGAGATAGATTTTCAATGCTTTTTCAATGTAAATTAAATTAAATAGAAAAAAATCTTTACAATTTTTGATATCTGATGTGAGTATATAAACCTAGGGATGCTGAGCTTGCTAGTTAATTAAAAACAATATTAAGATCTGAGCTTGTGAAACAAGAATATATGTTCTAGTTCCATTATTTTGTTTTTTAAAAGGAACTTTTGACAGTTGTGATAGCAGGTGCTTATAATCCCAGCACTGTGGCAGGCAGAGGCATGAACAGCAAAATGTCAAGTCCGTTTTGGGAATTTCAGGAGACTCTGTCTTAAAAAAAATTATCAACAGATGAGACTGGGGATGTAGGTCAGTGAGTAGTCCCTGGGCTCAACTTCCTGTACCAAAGCAAAATCAAATGGAACAGTTATAATACAAACAAAATAGTGACTTGTTGAAAGGAAAATTGTGATGCTGATATCAAAAGAGTTTAACAGCGCTTACAGGTATATGAAAATCTAGAACATTAAAATGAGGGATCTGTTTCTTTAATAGCATGTGGGTATATTTTTGTCATAGGTATTTGTGTGAAAAGTTGTTTTCCTGAGCTGTTCTCTAGAACACAGCTTTGCTTGTGATAGTGTTTGCTGAAGGATCAAACGAACACCTTCATTCAGTGAGGTTTTTTTTTTTTTTTTCTTTTGTGGCACCGGGGATTGAACTCACAACCTCGTGCCTGTTAGGCACTTAAGCTGCTGAGCCAAACTCCAAGTCCTAGTTTTTTGAGGCAGGGTCACCCTATTTAGCTCAGGTCGGCCTTACACTCACGTTGTAGCCCAAGCCAGACTCGAACTCACAACGCTTCTCCTGCCTCAGCCTCCTGAGTGCTGGGATTAAAGGCGTGCGCCACCACGCCTGGCTCATTCAGTGAGTTTTAATTTCACATGAAAACTCTTCAATTTTGGGAAAAATACAGATAATCTCATGTAATAAATGTGCAGGAGAAATATCAGCAGTCAAGCTAGTTGTGGTTGTTAGGTGCAGTCAGATTTATCTGTTAAATATCAAATATAGTCTCTACTTTGTAATATTTTGTTTTAATTGCAATTTCTTTTAGTATATGTTTTGCTGGCAGTAAATGTGGAAGCCAATTAGTCTGTTTTCCTTTTTTTTAACCTTCATTTCCTGCCCCTCACTGAAATTTACATACACATATGAACATATAAATATACATATACTGGCAAAAATCGAGTGATAAGTACAAATGAGTTCTCTGGGGCAAAAATGTTAACTTTTTTTAGTAAAAGTGGCATGCTAGTTTTAATCATATTTATAATCATTTAAATAAGAAAGATTTGGTTTAATTTTTTGAAAAGACTATTATGTAGACATTTCACAGTTTTGTGACCTTTGAAACATTCATCTGCCCACAGTCAATAGAAGAAAGTAATAATTTAAATTGTGATGTTTTACAAGATACTCTCATTCTGATTTTTTAATGTTGCCATCTCCTTTTACAAAATGTACTTGCCAAACTAATTTGTTGCTAATGAAATGTTAAGTAAAAAGGAATTGTACTTTTCTCATATCTAATAAAATTAAAAGCCTGACAAAATGTGTTCTTTAACACATGTAATTCATTTTATTGTAATTTCATTTTAATCAGTTCCACTCATTTGTAGTTATCTATCTATTTATCTATCTATTTATCTGATTAGCTAATGATTATTCCTTTACAATTGGCTGCTGCATTTATGGGAGAGAGAAGTGTAAATATTCAGATATTAATTGAAATTGATCATTAGTTGCATGTCAATTGGTAATTGCACGGAAAGGAGCCAAACAATAAGAATGAATTGTGGTCAAGTGTGTACGATAGGAGAAAAAGAGTGAACTCAGATCAATTGAAACAAAAGGGAGAGTTTTAGGCACTGGCATGAGCTAGTGCCATCTGCTGATTGATGCTAGGAAGAAGACTACCGACCTGATTAGACCAAATGTGTTTGCAAACTGGAATTTATAGAGATTAGGTTCCTACTCTACCAGTGAGTCTCCCGCCATAATGATTATATTTCAAAGCAACAACTCTCAGAACTTTGAGAAAGATACTGGCCCACAGCAGGGAGAACATTTCTATCTCAAAGTGGAGAGAAGGGATTTGCATTTGCAACTCTACTAAAGGAACTGATTACAGGAAAGGGAGGCTAGGGGCCTGGAGCCAGGAGAAAACCTATTTGAATTCTCCTCAAGTTAAGGAGGAAGTTATAGCTGTCAAGGTCGGATGTAATAAACAAAACAAAAATTTAGTTTGCTTTAAATGTGATAGGATACAGAATAGTTGTTTCCAAATTTTTTTTTTACAATCAATATAGCTTTTCATATTAGGATAAAAATGCCATTGATAGCATTAACAGTTAGTGATATTGTAGGGAATAATCAGGTTCAGCTTGACTTAGGACCAGAAGAAGGTGGCAGAATGAATCTGAGACTCAGAACCCTTTCCGTGTCAGGAAATTTACCCCTCTGTGAAAAGCAAACAAAAAGTTTCCAGTTTGAGGGGAGGAAGTGTTTCAAAGTCTATGAAAAATGGGGACCCTAGTTAGTCATCTGCATGATCTGAAGTCCCACTATTATGTCCTGAAAAAAAGAATAAAGCAATTAAATTATTTATAATATTGACTGCAGTAGGGGAGCTCTAATCCTTGAAATAGTATAATGATGCTTTATTTGGCAGCTCACATATAAAAATTGGGATGACCCAGAAGGACTAGCAAGGCTCTTGTGCAATGATGGCTTACAAATCCATAATGCATTTTAAAAAGAAATGGTATTAAGATGGTTCTGATACTACTACTCCTTCCAAGTACCTGATAAAGAAAAACATTTTTCTAGGATAAAGTAGCATCAGCTCAGGATTCAGAAGCATTTTATGTTTTAAAACCAACCCTAAGTTGAAAGAACAAACCCTGGAAAGCAAAATTGAAATGTTAGCACTACATAGAAAAGCAATAGTTTGAAATAATGAGCATTTAGAGTCAAACCATTAAATTTTGGAAGAAATAGATATATTTTTAATCAGCACATCTAGGTGAAAATAAAATTAACAGGACAAATGCAAATTGTTATATATGGCATAAAATTTTAAATTTGTCATATTTCATCTCTCTTCTAAGATAATATATTCATTATTGATTGCAAGACTATCAGTCTTTTTTAGAAAGCAATATACTTGAAAACACTTTCACAGACTTGCTTCAAAATTTTATATTACCCTTCAGAGCAGAAATAAAACAGCTTTTACTGTTACATTAGGAGAATGTGAGGTGGAATGTAATACTATCGAAGTAGAATCTTTAAGGTATCTCCAGAATCTGACAAACAGTATAGCTAAATTAGGAGAGTACCATTTGGATAATCTCATAAGAGCAAACGATTCCATCATGTAATTCTCACTTTGGGGTAGTTGGGGTAAAGTTGTGTATTTGGATTCCATGACTCCTAGTCACATAGAGTGAGTATATTACCATTCAGATTATGATATTTCATAGGCACAAGTATTTTTGTACAAAATAGGTGCTAACAGCTAAAAACTGACTCACCACCCTATGCTCAGGGTAGGAGAATCTGTTCCTACATGCAGTGCTGGTTGGGTTCAATGAGGGATGCTTGCCAGTGCTCTGACTCTGCATGATTTTCACCTTAAACCAGCATGGATAGTGTATCTAAAAGTGTACCTTGATTTAGTATAATTATCTTATATGTTTTATGTTTTTTGGTTGTTAATCTGTGAATATGATAACCAACTATAAAGATTTATAAATGAATTTGATGCCTGGTAAAATAAAAGGAAGATAAAAGGAAAGGGGAAAAAGGAGAATTGAGTTGTGTTATGTTCATGTATCAATTTCCTACAATGATTGCAAACACTATGCTCTGTAAACATGCACTAATGAAAATTAAATTAAAAAAATCATTAATTTTAAAAACTGATCATTCCATAGGAAGTATCGTTACACTGTGCCTGTCTATGAGTAACTTTTTTAAGGTATTTCAAAATAATTCTTGATCTTTCTTATTTCGTGAATGTAATACTTGGCTTACAGACTAAGGTGCTATAGCACACACACACACACACACACACACACACACACACACACACACACAAAGTAGTGACTTAAAAAGATCTAGTGGGAGAGCCAGGGATTTAGCTCAGTGGTGTAGGCGCCTGCCTGGCAAGCGCGAGGTTGTGAGTTTGATCCTCAAATCTAGTGGGAGAAGAAAATTTGCTAATGCAGGAGAGAACAATAAAGTTTGTGGAAGGATGGCAGTCAGTAGATTATAAAAGGCAAGACTTTAGTTAAAAGCAAGAGCAGTTTACCAATATTGGAAGCAATAATAGAAAGTATGCATAAATATATGGAGGTGAGCTGATAGAATTTCTTGTCAGAGTGCACCTTACTAGAAAACGAAAATAAGAAATTAAATCATCAATCAACAGTGCAAGTGGAACTGAGAGAAAATAATTTATAAACTATTACTGTAAAAATGTGTAAGTCAGTAGGACTACTACTTTTTTCTGGGCAATATGAGAAGACTTAGATTTTGTGATCATGAAATTAAGTTGAAACAAATCAATTTGATTTCTTCTTAGTTTATGTATTTTAAATTTTAGTTTTCTTACTAAAATATCTAAATATAGGTATCATATAGTATTTTGTCTTGTTTCTGATTATGTGCATATCTAAAATACATACGAACATGATTACCTTTGTTGTCTGATGGACTTGGTTCAAATTAGTAGCCTTACTCTCCCTTCTCCTCCCACAACCCTTCTTCTTCCTTCTCTTCATCATTCTCTTCATCCTCCAACTCTTCTTCCTCCACTTCATCCTACTGTTGTTCTTCATGTTCTTCCTCTTCTTTCTCCTCCCCCTCCTCTTTCAGTCTACTACGTTTCACATATATTGACTGAAACACATTTCAAGAGGTCGGGAAAGAACCTACTGACTATTAAGATTTTACTATTTTCTTCTTGTTTTTCACTTGGTTTCTTATCTTCTTACACAGGCTTCTATTGCTTTGAAAGGGTGAGTTGCATGTCTACTTTTTCTAGTTTTCATATGTGTTTCATTACTGAAGAATTTTTGAAGGATATGGTAATCTCCACTGTACATTATGACTTGAAGAGGAAAGTGTCAAAAAAAAAGACAAAAAAAGAAATACTGTGCATTTTTCTCAAGGATAAGATCCACTCAACTGGACAATCATGTTTTATTCTCTAGAATTTGATTGGAAACTACAAAGAAATATAAGAAAAAACTTCAATTTCATGCGATATATACAGGGCAGCTTTCAAGTAGAAATTTATGGAATATCTGAATTTATAATTAAACCAATGTCTTCTTTTAAATTGATGCCTATAATTAGAGCAATCAGAATGGATAAGAGATTGTAGTTTTAGTAGGAAAAGAAGCAGGAGACATAAGGAACAAAAATGAAAAATAAAGCTTTCTCTGAGTATATTTCTAGCTTAGAGACTAAAGAGAAGCACTAAGCATATTTTCTTTTTATTTTAAGTTCAAAAGGAACCCTCTATGTCCAGGCAGAAAGACCTGGAAATAAACATTATAGTTCCCACAACACCATTATTTAAAGGTTACTTTGAATCTTGGAAAACTGTGATGTTTACGGCAAAATGGAAAGGAAGATACAGAGATTTCCAAACATTTTCCACCCACACACATACCCACCCACACACATACCCCACATCCTCCTCTACCAACCCCCTACCTGGCTGGAACCGATAAATATTCACTGGCACAGCATTTTCACTACTGTGTTTTGGATATGGTATCTCCACAAGTGAATGTGTTTTCTGCATGGTAGTGGGGCCTTTACGAGGTGGGACCTAGTGGGGGGAATTGTGTCATTGAGGGGGCTCCCCATAAGAGGGATCAAGATATTTTTCACAGGACCCTGGTTAAATCTCATCTGGGTTGTTGTAGAAGTCTGAGACACCTTCCTGTTTGGCTATATAATCTCTTTCTCCCACATGCACTTCTGCTTTGCCCTCTGCACTAAGGTGACAGAGCCACAGAGAGCTCTTCCCGGGAGCTGCATCATGTTGGTTAGACTCCTAGCCTCCCAAACTTTAGATAGATAAGCCTCTCATATTTAAAAGTTAACCACCGGAAGCACTTTGTTATATACCACAGTAACACAAAACAGGTTAACGCAGTCACTCAATCTATAGCTGATATCAGGGCTTGCACCAGGTTTTATAATCTGGCTACTATAGTATTAAATAGAAGAATTTCACTGCTCTAAAAATATTCTCTCCTTGATCATCTTATCCGTTATTTCTTGTAAACCTTTGCCGTCACTGATGCTTTTTTAATATCTAAATACTTGTACCTTTTTCCATAAGTTGAAATTATATAACACGTAACATTTTGGTTCATTTGGTAGTAGATATTTAAAATTTCTTTATATTTTTTCATCAATTAATAATAGCTTATTAAAAATAATATTTGATTATCTAGTTGTATAACAGTTTATCCATTCATCTTCTGAAGTGAACCCAGTTCCTTTTGAGTTTTGAGAATCATCAGTAAAACTGCTCTAAACATCTTTGTGTAGGTTGCTATATGGATTTAACTTTTTAACTTCTTTGATTAAATACCAAAGAGTATGCTTACTGAATCATAGAAGAATACATCCAGTTTTGTCAGAAACTGTGAAATGGCTTTCCAAAGTGGCTAAACCATTCTTGGTTCTCACCAACAATGAAAGAAAGTTGTTTTTGCTTTACAATCTCATCAGTGCTTGCTGTTGTATCTCTAAATGTTCATTTTCATGTACATTACTTTTATATTTGCACTTCTAAATTAATACTTTCAACTTGTCCCTTGCCTCCTTTCTTCAATAATCTTCAGTGCATTCCTAGAATCTAAACACCTAGGAGCTGAAGATTGAAGAGGAAGAGGATACTAATATGATGCTGTGAAACACTTTCACAGGACAAATTACAATTGCTTAATAGGAAGCATGACAGTCCCATTTATATTTTTTTGTTTCTGTTTTCCATTTTTTTAAACATAAGATACACTTCTATATTGTGTATCTCCATGAAAATCATAGCTTATGATACTTACGAATCTAGATTCTTACATTTATTATACTTAGACCAGAAGAGATTTAGCTGACCATAACTATTTGTTAACCTGTTGTACATATGGTTTTAGACACATTTAGTAGACAATAAACTACATAAGGAGAATAAAATAGTGTAAAACTACTACAAGGAGATACCTAATAAAAATAAGATAATTGTGTCATTTCTACTACCCAAACTCAATTTAGAATACTAATGTGGTAATAAAAGTCACTAGTATGTAAAACGACTCACAGTGGTAAGAAACATAAAAATATAGGTAGTAAATTTCAATGAAGAATAGTAACATTCATTAATGAGCTCATAAAATCAAATGTTTAAGACCGAAGTACTTCAGCATCTCAAAGTTTGTTTTGAAGTTGTTTTCCTTTTGGCCATGGCATTGAACTTCTCTTTATTCAGTGAAATATAAAAGTGTCAGACCAGTAGAAATTCATACAAATACTATGAAGAGGTATATTACTGAGTTAAATATTACTAAATTTATAATAGAAATTATTGTATGTAAATTATTCACAGAAATAAAAAGAAACAAATGCCATACTTGAAAAGAAGGAAATGTTGTATAACATGGAATAAGTAGACTGTCCAAATCAAAAATTAGAGGAAGGGTACTGGAAAACAACTATGTTTCTTCAGAGATTTTCCAAATGGAAACAATTGTGTGTCATGAATTTAGTAGCATAATAGACTACACTTGTACTTTTTGAAAAGCACAGTCTGAAAAATATAACAATTTAGTGTAAAGTAGATGGATTTCTGTCTCGTTCTACAAGTGCATAGAGGAGTTTGGAACTGAAGGATTCTCAAAGATACTGACACATAAATTGTATGAACGTAAGTATCCTGGATTTTAGTTTTCGTCTGGTTATTTAATTGTACAAGACTGATGCAGTGAATTTGTTAAAGCCTTATTATCTCATCTGAAAATCTCATCTAAATAACTACCTCACCAAGTTGTTTTAAGAGCCATTTCATTTGCATTGATAAGAAGTCTTGGGCAGCCTTTGACAAATAGAAAATATCCAATAAAAGGAAGGATAGTATTCTTATTCAACTCTGACTGATCATTAGCCTTAGGTAAGTGAATGCACTCTAAAGAGTTTGAGGAGGAGTTTTGATAAAATTGTGGGCTTTAGTTGTTAGTTCACACTCCACATTGCTGAAAGTAGATGATACTCATTACTGATTTTTTTTTACTTTAGATGTAAATGCTAATTATCTCTGGAAACATCCTCAGGGACACACTGAGTAATTGTGTTTTACCAACTAAGCCAGCCACTTGATATGTAAAATCAAATATTTCAAGTGAATATTAAACATTACACACTTTAACGCAGTGCAGTCTGAAATCCATGTTATGTATCATTCATCTGAAATATTTCGTTCACTTCTTTAATTAGAATTATTTTTGAAAATTTAATTCTGTGATTATTAAGATCCTGGAAAGTTCATCTTACGAATAGAAGTCAGCCAATGAAGACACGAAGTAAATGAAATAAAACCTAATAGTGAGATACTACTAAAAGTGTAATCTTAACATGTTTTGATTCAGATAAACTTTATTTATTGTTTTAGAAACAATCATTGTGACTAAAAGGAGTCATTAGAGGGATGTCATTTGGTTAAATGACAACAGAAATATTTCTATGAAAATTTAACTTGAAAAGGTTTGCTATTCATGCTTAGCTTAATTACATATGCAGTTAATAATGCCAGCTGTAATTTTACCCAGACACTAATTTTACATCTCTTTTTTTAAGAACATAAATCTTCCCATTTATAAAAGATGGTAATATGTAGATATAGTTCTATATGTTGCATAAGAAAGAGAAATAATTATAATGTTGATAGACCCATTAAATCATTCTTTAGTTTATTAATATCACAGTGTTAAGTATCAGTCTTTCAATTTGTAATATGAGCTTTAGAGCTTTAAACAAATACACTTGCATAAACTGAAATATTCCATTTTCTGAAACACCAAAATAACTCATTGTAAAGAAAAAATGTGTATCTGAGTATTCTACTGTTCTGACATTCAGCATAGATTTTTGCTTGCTGCAACTATAAAAAAAGTAGTCTAAAGAATAGCTTTAGTTACAGCAGATTTGACCTTTTCAAACTTATCTCACACTTTTCAGAATGATGCACTTGCAAGATTAAAGCTGTCTGTGACTTTAAAAAAAAAATTTCAATATCTCTTTGGTGGCAAAAATCATTTGGATACAATAAGAGGTTTTGTCAAGGACAAGTAATTGATTTTCAGTATGAATCAAAATCTAACTCTAAATTTTAGCTTCTGAATACAGTTTAAAAGTTCTTTAGAGAAGAATATCTGTAATATATAATTTAGAAAAGTACTTTTTCCTTTCTAATGGATGTATATATTTTAATTTTGGAGATAGAGCTCCCTAATTTGATTTATATTTTCCATTATGAAATTAGCTCATAGAATTCTCTGTACAGTAAAACTATGCCTAAACATTGGGGATAAATTATTGTTGCAAAATGTACTTCTGATGTTAATTAAACGGGAACCACTTGAGATAGGACTGGTGTTTGTTAACACATGAGATTGTGTAGGTCCCTCTCTGTGTGGTGTGTGTGACTGTAAATTTAGAAGCACACAGTCCAAAAAATATCAATCATCTGCAAGATTTGAAAAAATGATTCAGTTGTTTGGATGCTAACATGTGCAGGTGATTCAATATAATAATAACACAAGTTAAAAACAAGTTGTTATTTATCTCACGTGTTTAACAAATTATGTTGGTACTTCAATGTTAAGTATGAAATTGTGTTTTGTATTTAGAGAATATTTAATTGTGCTGCTGGATATCATATTTCCCAGAAACATAGAACTTTCATCAATGGAAGACAAATTTATATTCCTTTTATGAAGAGTTTTTAAAATTTTATTTGAAATTCCCTCCACCATCCACTAATGCACACACATACACACACACACATGCACATATGCACACACACAGATATATAATGCCTTACTCAGTATTTTATAATGAATATTATTATGTATAGAGGCAATGCTTATATATACTACCTGTCATAAAGCTAATTTTAATTCTGCTAAAATAAGAGGAGTTAATTTTATTCATTTAGCAATTTTCACCAGATAATTTTAAGGCCTATACAGTTGAAAATTGTTATTCAAAATTAATATTATTTTGAGACTGGTAGAATGGTTTTATATGCAACACACCAATAATTTGCAAGTCAAAGAATGAAGAGGATATTGTATGCAAATGATAACCAAAGGAGAGTAGTGGGTGGGTCAATATTAATATCAGGCTAAGCACACTTTAAAAAATGGTTACAGAGGAAAAGAAGGATATTGTGTATTAATAAAAGAACTATATTAGTTACTTCTTTATTGCTAGGACAAAACACATGACACCCATGAGTTTGAGAGAAACAGTTTATCTCACAGTTCATAGAGGTTTCAGTTCACAGTGTTGACTCCAAGGCAGTGCACCATGGCAAAGGGCCCTGGTAGAGGAGAAACTGTCCATAGTAAGTCAGGCAGGGAGCAGCAAGCCTGCCTCCTTTCCATCCCTCTATTCCATAAAACCTGCAAGCCTATTGATTGGTGCTCTCCACACCCAAAGTAGGGCTTCCATTGTCCACACCCAGAGCTTTGAGAAACCGAGTTAGTTATCATGCAGCCTTGATCTGTATTCATACCCTGGATCCGGTCACCTCCTAAAAACTCCACCTATGAGAATATGAGAATTTGGGGAAAATTTTAGATAGAAGACCTAACACAAGAAGAAGATAAAAATAATTACAAACATTTATTTTGTAAGATCATACCATGAGAACATATAAAGTAAACTTGAGAGAACTGAAGGAAGAAATAATTCTATCACAATAATTGTAGGTTACAATAACTGATGAAGAACTCAAGAACTTGCAACAATGGGGACAAAACACAAAAATAAGTATAGAAGTAGATGATTGAATGACTCCATAAAACAAACCCAATGTAGCATAAATTAGCAGAACATTCTTTCCAATAACAACAAAGTGCATATTTTTCTCAGGAACACATAGGTATTTTCAAGATAAACCATATACTTTCAAGTAAATTGCATCTCAAATATTTTAAGTACTTAAAATAATAATAAAGTATTTTTTTCAACCATAGTGGAATGAAGAAATCAGTACCAAATGTAAAACTGAAAAATACCCAAATTTATTTAAATTAATAAATCATGAGCAACGAATTGATAAAAGATAGTATCATGAGGAAAATGCAAAAATGCTTATAGAAAATGCCAGCAATATGAGATATTAGAAAAAATCAGTGTGAAGTGGGAAATTTGTAGCTATAAATGGTTATATTAAAAAACAGATTTTAAATAAAGAAGCTGGATAAACAATTAGTAAAATGAGGGAAAGAACAAGCTACCCTTAAAGCTAGGAGAGGAAGAAAATAATAAATATTGTAGCAAGAATTTATGTAACAGATAATATAATCCTAGTAGAGAACACCAGTGAAACCAAAACATGGCTCTTTGAAAAAGTCAAAGAAAAAGAAGAAGAAGAAGAAGAAGAAGAAGAAGAAGAAGAAGAAGAAGAAGAAGAAGAAGAAGAAGAAGAAGAAGAAGAAGAACAGGAGGAGGA
>RJWM01024419.1:0-17197 GCA_004363535.1 Dasyprocta punctata | reverse complement strand
TATCTATTGTAGATATTGAGTCAATAATTGAAAAGAGAAAAACCCTGGATTATCTAGGTTCAACAACAAATTTTATATATTTAAGGAAAAACTAACATTAATGTGTCTCAAACTTTTCCAAATAGGTGAAGATCAGAGAAGACCCTGATGGATTCTATGAGCTCAGATTTACCTGGTGCAGAAGCCAGACAAAATTTTTACAAGAAACAAAAACTGTTGTCCAATATGCCTTGTGCATATTAATGTAAGATTAAATTATAAATAGTAGCAAAATAAACATATAAGTATATTCAAAAGTGTTATTAATAATTATAATTGATGACTAAGATTTATTCTTGGAATGTAAAGATATTTCACCATATAAATACCAAGGAGATGCACTTCGTTGAAAGAAAAAAAAAACTGATTATCTCTTTAGCCCAAAAATATTTGACAGAGTTCAATATCCTTTTATTAAGGAGAAACAGAACAAACTAGTAGAAGGAAGTGATCTCCAAATAAAGCTGTACATGAAGATCTCATATTGGACTGGCAGCTTTTTTTAATAAAATGGAGAATAAAAAAGCATGTCTGCATTTTTTTCCAGTTCTACTCCACTAATAATGAACATCCCAGTTAGACCCATTGGTCAAGAAAATTAATAAATAAAAACATCCAATTATAAAGGCAGAAGGAAAATAACTTTCTTCACATATAATGTTATCTTTTTTGCAGGACATCCTAAATATTCTACCAAACTACTGCTAGAACTAATAAACATAATATGCTTAGTGACAGACTACAAAGCAGTACATTATAAAAATGTTGTGTTTCCTTATATTAAGAAAAAACAATCTGAGTGGAAAATTAAGAAATTTCATGTGTAATGACATCCAAAAATACTTAGCAATTAATTTAAATAACCAGAAATTAACCACAAAATGAACGACATGTATAATGAAAACTATAAAACATTTTTGAAATAAATGAGAGACAAAGTAAACATAAAAAAACACCATGTTCATGGACTGGAAAATATAATAATGCTAAAATAGCAACACTGCACAACCTACAAGTTTAAAAGTGCCTTTTAAAATTGTAAAACCATAATGAAAAATGTCTTTCTTACAGATGAAATCTCAAAGAAATCTAAATATCCTAAATAATGGCAAAAAAAGAGAAATGAAACTAGAGGACACACAATTTCTGAATTCTAGAATACTGCAAAGCCACAATAGGCAAACTGATATGGTTTAAGATATGAAGACAGACATGTAGCTCAACTCAATAGACTACAGTACACAGAAATAAACTCTTCCATTTGCAGTTCCATTTCTTTTAACAAAAATTCCCTAGGAATTCAGTGCAGAAAAGATTTTTTTTCAACAATTGGTGCTGAGAAAGCTGTATTCCATATGCAAAAGACTAAAATTGAACCTTAATACCACGTGCAAAATTTAACTCAAATTCCGACTTGAATACAAGTTACATTTCTTTGGAGAAAACACCAGGCGAACGCTTCACAACGTTGAATTTGACCATGACTTCTTGAATGTGATGCCAGAGACACAGGCAAACCAAATAAGATACAGACACGGTGAATTTCACAATTTTTAAGATGTGTTCACCAAAAGATATGCTCAAGAGAGCAAAATCTCAAACCAGTTAATGTGAGAAAACAAATGAAAGTTATACCTCATAAGGCTTAGGACACAGAAAACTCCTCAAACTCAATAGAAACAAAAGAAAAGAAGTGAATCAAAACTGGCCAAATGTTTAAATACACAGTTCTGCAAAGAAAACTTGAAGGTAACCGATAAACATGGAAAGACACCTTTAGTAATCATTACAGAAATGCAAATAAAAAAAAAAACTACTGCATTGGCTACCATTTAAAAAGAAAGAAATATGTGTTGGTGATAATGATGAGAAAATGGAAATATGTGTACTGCTCATGAAAATATAATGTACTATAACAATGTGGTTGCTCATCATAAAAATAAAAAGAGAATTTTTTTTATTTTAAAGAGAAAAAAAAGCCCAGAAGAATAAAAAAGCAAACAAACAAACAAACAAACAAAAAAAAAAACAAAAAACACAGCAACAACAGAAGCAAATTGACAATAACACAAAAACAATAGCAATACAAGATTTCAAACCAAGATGATAGGAATTAAACAATAGTTGTTATATTGCATGCTGTTATCTTCTAGTTTGTCAGATTTCCAGATACAGCTGTGCAGAATTAATCAAACAATATAATTTCCCTTTGAGCAGTTGTTTCTCTCTTTCAATATATCTATGAAACATTTGGATTTTCTTTACTCTTTCAGTTTCTTATACTAGCAAGACAATATCGTGATTACACGTATCAGTCTGATTTATTTCTGCACACATGTTTATAGCTGCACAATTTGTAATAGCCAGATCTTCTTAAAAACAATCAAAATGCTCCTCAACTGAGGAATGGATAAAAAAAAGATGTGTTTTTATATAAAAAGAAAATTATTAAAAGAGAGTTGTCAATTTCATTTCTGGGTACATACCTAAGAGGATAAACAGCAGGGTCTGGAAGATATATTTGTATATCCATATTTGCAGACCATTATTCACAATATTTGAAATGTGAGAGCAACTCACGTGCCCACTGATGAATAAGTGCATAAGCAGTGGAATAATACTGAGTCTGAAAAGGGAGGAAACACATGTATGACGCAACATGGGTGCACCTTGAGAACACAGAACTGAGACAAATCTGCCAGTCACAATACAGAGTACCGTATGCTTCCACTACAGTCTGGGTATGTATGTTTTATGGACATGTGTTAACGCAATCTGTCACTGGAAAACTCCTTAGGGACAATGATACTGAAACTGCCATGCTGACACATTTTGGTCAGCGCACCTTAAACTCTGAGGTTCAATGAATCACTTGGGATCTTGTTAAAATGCAGTTTCACTTTCAGTATGTCTGAGGCAAGGCCTGAGAGCTTGCATTTCCGACTGCTCTACCAATCACATTTTGAGCAGCAAAGGTTACCTGTAACAAAAATCCTCATCCACATAAAGAGACGAGGACACCAGGGATATCGCAAGCATTGCTGTGAACAATAGCTGGAAAGCTGTGTTCCTTACTGGGTAGGTCAGAATGCTGAAACTAAGAGCTGCTCGAAGTGGAAGCCATTAGAATTAGAGATGACACATCTGATAGGACTAGCTGTTGGCAGTACTGTTGCAAAGACAAGTTATCACCACTGAGAATCGCATCTGCGAGGAATAGAGAAGGCAGTGTTAATAAGAGCTGACAGTGAATCCCGAAGACCACATTCCTGCCAAGGGAAGTTTACTGCAGGTGGATAACGGCCCGCTGCACCAACCCACTCCGAGTCCCCTTTCACATCCATTATCATTCTACGGTTGTGGTATTTAAACATGCTAAATAATGAGGAAAGAAAAGAATATTTTCCTGATGAAAAATATATAGAGATTAAATAATCAAAATTTAGATTAACATCTAATTAAATCATAGAAGACATGAACCAAGTAAAATGTTAACTATCATTTTACTAAGGTCTTAAGTGACGATTTGGCAATCCTTTTTCAGAGCGTGTATATAAATTGAATAAGAACTTTACACTTCCAATTTAGCATCTGCTATAATTTGAATGTTGTTAATATAATAAGTTTCACTTATTTTAGTGTCTATTCAATTTGGTGTTCCCAATCATTCTGGTTGATTTTAATTTTTATTTTTTTTTGAGTTAGTGAACTGTTACTATAATTTTAAATGTCAAAACCGTATAAGCATATATACAGAAGAGGGAGGCTCCTTTCTTCTTTCTATTGTTCAATTGTCTTCTCTCTTATTTTCCTCTTCTCAGGTGTTTGTCCTGCCTTTCATAGGTAGCTGACCTCCCTAGAGATGGATGATTCAGTGTATCCATCCTGCATTTATTTTGCATGAATGTTCAGCATATGAGTATTCTCTTTTTCTAAACCGTATTACCTTTATGCATGTATAATTTGTATGTCATGAACTTTACCATTTCAAAATCTCAATTTAATATGTCATTGTGTGCTTAGAGTTGTGTGCTGTGATCTAATTAGAACATTTTCATCATTCCAGAAAGTAACCTTTTTCTGTTTAACACTAAATGTCTGGCTTGGAGTCAAGGCAGAAACTAGGAGAAAAGATGGGCTATTTGTTATTTAAACTTGATATAGGGAAAGTTTTTCCATGAACAACTAAAAATCAGAAGCAATAATGACTACACAATCCTTGTTAAAATGTATGCAAGAAAGTCACAAGTAAAATCAAAACAGAATTGTAAAATAGGGAGAAAATAGGAAATATATATGCTGGTCAAAGGATGGTCAGCTTTAAATGACCCTAAGCTACTTAGCAAACTTGACTGTTAGAGAACCTTCATGTAAATTAAGTTATGTTACATGTGATCCATTTTTTTTTCTAACATGAAGGACAGCATATCATATTCTTAATTTTCATTTTGTACCTAGCATTATATCCTGCTTATCAACGCAGACATTATTTAGAATTTGTTGTTACAATGGTTTAGCCCTGTCCAACCCTCTCTCTTGTGGACCTGCTTTAGTGTATTCTACTACTTTCCTAATTGTATTAACTTTGGTTACTTTTGATCGTTTATAGTTGAAAACATTACACTAATAATCAGTTACATGCATATCTTCATATTGTCATTTTATGGTGTGGATATGCCTTTGGGGGTGAATACCTACAAGTAATATCATGGTCAGAAAGCAAGGACAACATGTATACCAGGTATTGGTATATTTCTCTCTGAAAATTTGAACTGATGATGAACTCCATGACTTACAGATGAGTGCCTGTGCCTTAATACTAGCCATTGCCATCCTTTGTTTACCACATGGTAAGTAAAATTTGTTTCTGAAACATCCTTCTGATTGCTACTTTTTGAACATCATTTAAAATACATATTCATGAGTTATCTGGTGACATATTTATATCGGTCAGCTTTCCCACCCCTGGAATCAAAATCTTGACACACATGACTGGAAGGAGAGATTTAAAGCTGGATATGGGAGCACATGCCTGAATTCAGCATTCTGGAGGCTGAGGCAGGAGGACTGAAAGTTTGAGCTCAGTTTGCACAACTTACGGACTTAGTGAGAATAGGTCTCAAAAAAAAAAAAAAAAAGGTTAAATAGCTCAGTAATGTAGTTAAAGAGAAGGCCTGGGGTTCAGTAGCCCAGTACTGGGAGAAAAAAAAAATTATAATTATTTGGTTTGTGTCTTCAGAGTGTTCAGTCTCTGACTGTCTGGCGCCAAGACAGAAATGGTGTGGTAGAAGGGTCGAGTGAAGGAAATTTGCTCAATCTGTGAATGCCAGGAAACAGGGAAAGAAGAGAAGGAGTAAGAGCTCCACCCTCCGAGGGCGCATCCCTGTGGTGCTCCTTCTCTAAGCAGGCTGCTCTGCCTCAGAATACAATTAGCTAGGAACTCCTGGGTGCATTAACCCAATGGGAAGTATAGCACCTCATGGTCAAAAGCACCCTGGGGTCTGAAAACATGAAACTTCTGGGGAGCATTTTAGATTTGTTTCCATTTTTTAATCTAAGCTTTAGTGCTGTGTTTCTTAACTTGCAGGAATTCCTTATATAAAGAGCATATTAACCTTTTGAGCAGAGCATATGTTCAGTGTTTTCTTGTTGTTTTTCAGTTGTGTTTTGACCTCTCTCGTGGTATTTTTGGCATATATTTTCACAAGTTTTATGTGGTCAAATGTGTTGAGCTTTTTTATTTCTTCTGATTTTTAATTGATTTTAGAAAAGCTTCGTTCACCTCAAGAATCAGGTATTGTTTCTCCTACCATTTGCAAGAGTTCATTCTTACACTTATATCTCTGATCCATTTGTAGTTTATTGGTGTCTGTGTTGTGAGATACAAAGGACTTTTTCATTATTTAAATGGCTATCCAGTTTTTGAAATCCCCATCGTTTAAAAGTCCGTGTTGACCTTAGTAATTTGAAGTATCACTTCTCTTAAACTGTGGTAACATATGCTGTGTGATTGAAAGATATGGTGTGCTTTCAAAGAAACATTTATTACAATAAAAGATAGATTATCATTAATTTTACTTCAAAATACACAATCCCATACCCCACACCCTTCTGTCTACCTTCTAACACATTTATTCTTTTACTCTTGTCACTTTGAAAAATAGTTCTGGGAGTTATTTGTGTCTTTATTTGTGTCCTTGTGGCAGACTCAATGGCCTAAATCAATTAAAGACATTCACCTTTCCTGGTAATTTTGACTTTGGGAAAGAAAAAGATGTCACGCAGTGCAACATCAGATGAATAAGATGGATGAGAACTCACGGTAATATTTTTTCATGTCTGCTTTCCCATTGGCTGGCACTTGGCGGCAGCAGTCACTAATTTTTTGTTTTAATTTTTTTATTGCAATTTACAAAGACACTCACAAAGTGTGAGTGCTTTTGGCATTGTGGTGGAATAAACCTGCTGAAAGTCAGAGGAATATTTTGAAGGAGATTGTAGACTTTCTATTATATACCCACATTCTGTTTGGTATTCCTGAAGCCATTCACAGTAGCTTGGTTACATGTTTGCTTTATTTCTTTTACAGTGTATCACCTTTCAAAATTTCTTTTTGTGTCAATCCCTAAGGCATTCTTGCTTATATATGCTATACAAATCTGTGAATTACTAATTTACTTCCTAAAGTGGTTTACTGACATACACCAGAATTGGTTTTAGTTCATTAAAATAATTTAATAAGGCCGGACATGGTGGTGCACGCCTTTAATCCCAGCACTGGGGAGGCTGAGGTAGGAGGAGCATTGTGAGTTTGAGGCCGTCTTGGGCTACAACGCGAGCGCAAGCCTGGCCAGAGCTACAGTGCGACCCTGCCTCAAAAAAAATTGAATCAGGAGTTTGGCTCAGTGGCTTAAACGCCTGTTTGACAGGTGCAAGTTGTGAGTTCAATACCCAGTGCCGCAAATAAAATAAATAAATAAATAAATAAAAATAATAATTTAATAAATCTCCCCCAGCTACCCAGTAGATGAGTAGGAGCCAATATTATGAAGTTTATGAAATGATATTTTTTGAGTGGAGACGATTTCCTCAATTTTATACATTTTGTCAGTATCTTCAGCAAGATCATGTAGCATGTTTTCCATGTTGGTTTCATCATGACAGCAATATACAAGTTCCTGATACTTTGATTCATTTTGTTTCTGGTAAGAGGATTACTATTGAAATGAAATTATATTACTGGGAAAACATAGCAATCAGCCTTTCTTACCACATATATTAAAAGCTGCCAACATACTTTGACTTTTATATAACATGAAAATATCTGTCCATGAGGACTAGTCTGAATTTAAATGGATGTGACAGGAGTTTGGAGGTTAATCTCTGCATTAGTCACTTTCTTCATTCCTCAGACATAATGCCCTACCTGACACTCACAATTTAAAAGAGGTCTTTATTTTGATTCATGGTTTCAGCCCATGGCAGGCTGCCTCTGAGAGGGGAACTGACGGTAGAGGGACATTGTGAGGGGAAAACTGCGTAAGTTATGGTGAGCAGAAAGCAGATAGAGAAGGGAGAAGTCAGGAAGGGCGATGAACACCCCCGGGTCAGCCTTCCAGTGACCAGTTCTTCTGCATCCTAACAGCCCACGCAGAGGATGAATCTACCTGTGAGTCCTTCACTGAATGATCCCGCAAGAACCCCGACTCTGAGCCCATGAGACTGTGGAGGTCATCGTAGATACAAACCCGAACAGTGTGCTTCTAGAGTAGGGTCACTCCAAAGCAGTCCATTAAAAAACTATTATTTGTATCACTCACAGTAATGCTTTAAGGACCAAATACTATAACAAGTATTTCTGTTATAATTTATGATAAATCACATAATTTTGAAATTGTTAGAATGCCAAATTAAAAGAAAATATGTCTTAGGATTGTCCTATAGTTAAAGTTTTGTATATTCAAGATGTAAGCTCTGAGGATTCACAGAATATGAGGAAATTAGAAATAATTGCAAAGTGGATGTGGATTTCTGTGATGCTTTTTCAGTATTGCTAAAGACAAAGAAAGTGTCAAATTCCTTCAGACTGAAGAGGGCAGGGTTGGTATATTGCTTAAATTCTTGATCTTCAATAAGAAACTTGATAATATTTTCAGTTTCCTTGAAAGCATACTTTCTTTTCTTGACTCCCTTGAATCATTTAGTTACCAAGTTATTGATGAGAAGATTGACAATTTGGACTTTTGTCTCTTCTTATAAGCAAAACTTTTAAACAACCTTATATCTTTAGAATCTAAGCTATTTATAAGTAGTGTACAACAAGGTGAAGAAAAAGTAAACAGACATATCCTGTTCAACTTTATAATTATGCAATTATTCAAGAGTTTGATTGCAAAATTCCATAAAATAATGAAAGAGATCTTAAATATTTCTGCCTGGATTTATACTTCAATTTTTAATTCACTTACAAAAATGATAACTGATTATTATAAAACTGATGCAAATTTTGCTTAAAACTCTGTAAATCATAACAAATATATAGTTTATCAATAATGTATTGATTTTAAGTAAATTTTAAATCAAAGTATAAATTCATAAATTCAATGTTAAGCAGAGATGCACATGTAGACTCACAATTAAATGAAGTTTTAGTGTTTATATACGCCCTTCAAAAATAAAATGACTTACCAGGGCATAGTGGTACACTACCATATTACTGGCACTCAGGAAGCTGAGGCCAAAGGATCACTATGATTTCAAGGCTAGTCTGTGCTGCATAGTGAGAAACTGTCTCAAAT
This sequence comes from Dasyprocta punctata, assembly GCA_004363535.1. Lineage (NCBI taxonomy): Eukaryota > Metazoa > Chordata > Mammalia > Rodentia > Dasyproctidae > Dasyprocta > Dasyprocta punctata. The sequence continues at coordinate 8,360 of RJWM01024419.1, read as the reverse complement.
ACATGCATACATACATACATACATACCAAACCAAACCAAACCAAAACAATAACCTAAAAACAAACACAAAATTAGCATAAAATGGCATTAAAATATATTCCTATTCAGGTTTAATTTAACCTTTATATTTATTACTTGTTGGAATGTTTCATCCTTCATGTGTTTTTAAATTAATAAACAATTTCTTTTTAGAGAAGATAAGTATTCATAGTAAAATGAACAGAAAGCAGTGTTTCTATATTCACACAATCTCCCACCTCACATGCAATCTGCCTCTATCGATATTCCACATCAGAGTTTTAAATTACATTAGGCACAATCCATAAGCCTATACATCATAATACTCAAATCCACAAATTACTGTTGGATTTCTCCTTGCTGTTGCATACTCTATCCATTTGAATACATTTATAATAGCATGTTTCTACCATCATAATATCACACAGAGCAGTCTCACTACCCTGACAGTCCTCGGTGCTCTACTTATTCATCCTTCCCTTCCTCATAATTCCTGGAAACCATTAATCCTTTCATTGTCTGCACGGTGCCTTTCTCACAATGTCACGTAGTTGAAATTTTACAGAATATAGTGTTTCTTTCACTTTGTATGTTTCTTCCATGTTTTCTCATGTGGTTCATTTCCTTTACAGACAGAATAACAATTCATTCTCTGAATGTACCATACTTTATTCATTTGCTTACGGGAGAACATTTTTATTGCTTCCAAGTTTGGGCAGCTATGAATACAGTTACTATAAACATCCATGCATAGGATTTTATGAGAACAAAAGTTTTCATTTCATCTGATTAAACAACACGAAGTACAATTGCTGCATCACATGGTTAAGATTATCTTTAGTTTTGTATGAAACTGCCAAGCTGTTCAAAAGTGGTTGGACCATTTTGCATTCCAGCTAATGAAGAGTGAGTTGTTCCCTGTCATAAAAAGCATTTAGTGCCGCCAGTATTTTTTGTGGGGCTATTGTAATAGCTGTGTGGTCATATCTTGTTATTATAATGGCCTGCTAGACTATGATGCTGAATACCCTTTGATGTGCTTTCTTATCAGCTATCAGTCTTGTTTAGTAAAGTGAATATTCATTCACACATTTTCTAAATTTTGATTTTTAGTACTTCATGTTTGCAGTACATTATCATTACATTCATTTTAAGGAATTGGTACATGTATATGACAAATCTCGATTTTTTGTTTTTCCTTTCCTCTACCTCCTTTTATTTTGCAAGCATCTGATTCATATATTTATCTTGTAAGCCATTATAAAATAAACTATCATATATAAAGATTAACAACCATAATAATACATCAAAAACATACAAAACACACAAAAATATATTCTATCAAGCTTTTAGATACATTATGCATGCTGGATAAAAATAAGTATTTCTCAAGCCGGGCGTGGTGGCGCACGCCTTTAATCCCAGCACTCGGGATGCTGAGGTAGGAGGAGCGTTGTGAGTTTGAGGCCGGCTTGAGCTACAACTTGAGCGCAAGGCCGGCCTGAGCTACATAGTGCGACCCTGCCTCAAAAAAAAAAAAAAAAAAAAACAAACCAGGGCTGGGAGTTTGGCTCAGTGCCTTAAGCGCCTGCCCTGGCAGGTGCGAGGTTGTGAGTTCAATCCCCAGTGCCGCAAAAAAAAAAAAAAAAAAAAAAAAAGTATTTCTTTTTTTCTATCATCTATCTTTTATTTCATACTTTATCAAACTATTATTTTACTTATTTTTGAATTTCAAAAGTTCTTCATATATTTTGAAGGACAGTCCTTTAACAGATGTGTCTTTCACAATTATTTTCTCATAGTTTGTGGCAAATATTCTTATTTTCTTGATCCTATTTCTTTGTAAAGGTTAAGTTTGAGAAATTCTTATTTGGTTCCTCACCAGAAGTTCAAAGGTAACCTTTTCAAATATAAACAAGGATGTAAAGTATAAAGGAGGCCATCCATTTCTCATAGTTATATTTCTGCTTGCTAACACCCTAACATATTATATGATTTCACTGTTAAAAATAGATTGCTGTCAGATTAAAAATTTTGTTGTCTAAAAATCATTGAACATGCCATCACGTAAATGTCCATAAAAAGTAAACACAAGATTAAAAATAAAGAGCATGAAGAAAGCTGAGTTTCTCATAGAATCTATTTTTGTCTTCATCTGTCTTCAAATAATTCACTTTTAGTATAAAAAAGAGAAACTGAACGTCTTCGCAGAGAACTTGCTTTAAATGTGTAATGTGAGAGCGATAATTTTCTAACTATGAAATTGCTAACTATTTTTAGCCTTGGGGACCACTTAAAACAAGTACCCTCTGCTCTCCTGGTGAGTTTGGAGCAAAGCATTTCCATTTTACACAGTACACTGAATCATAATGGGTTACGTGCTGCCATGAATATTCATAGAGCTATGATACTGTGCATGCCCCACGATGTTTTCAGTGGATGTTGCCAGAGGGATTTGAAATATCACTTTTGTAGTATCCTTGAAAAGAATACACACATCAGGAATAATAGAGCCAGAGCCCAGGTAATTCTGTCCTTAGCGTGCACTTCAGAGCTCTCCTCCAAACGATTTTGCCCTGTAGCAATGGCACAGAAATCCATCATAATGACAGAGATGAGAGGATTAAACTTTCTGAGAATCTTAAAGTAGGTTAAATTAAAACCTAAGTGGTCACTGTGGTAAGGTTTTACTGACTGCCATACTTCCTCATATGTAAAAAAGAGCTGGTCTGATTCCATAAAATAGCTGTGGTCACTGGAGGTTATGATTTCTGATGATACATTTAACTAAAATTATAGCTGTTTTAAAATTGCAACCACAGGTACTGGAACACTCTTGATAAGACAGATGATTATATTTCAACACAGGCATTTTCTCCTATACTTGGAAGCTAATTCAATACTGTTTATTACCCTCATGATCCTTTATGTTGGGCTGTGCTGACTACAAAGCTTATTCCTACATCTCATTCCTTTAATGCCTGGGTGGAGATAAAAATCAAACAGGCATAGTTATAAGCACAATATTTGGAGTTACAGATTCTGGTGCTTTTGTAGGGAGGACCACAACGATGGGATGTGAACTGAACTATACTCATTGTCAGAGTGCTCGGCTGGACCTTTATCCTGGAATTGGGTTTTGTGTATCTTGGCTTCAGCAGGGTGTTACTCCTCGTTCACCATGCCACCTCTGTCTGCGAGGATTGGCAGATTCTTGTTTTCTTTTTGCTTCAGTGTTGTGCGTGTTGAATATCTTGTTCTATTTTGCTTTTATAGTTTTTTTTTTTTTGCTTTTACTTTAAAGGAATCATGGATCATATGATAATGCCTATACCACTGAAAATCATATTTAACAATTTTCACACTGTTCACATTATATTTTACACTTTGTAAATATTAATTATTTTTAATTTTACTGTGGTGAAAGATGAAGTTTCACAGTGAAGTCAATCATCTTTTAACACAGGTCCATTCTTGTAGCTTTCACTGTGTCAGACACCTTTTATTTCCAAACCTGAAAGAATATAAGTGAGCTCAGTTTAAGTATTGAATCTGACACAAGTAGCAGCAAATCAACTGCAGAAATTACAAAACAAATTTCATTTCATGAATAAGGAGTAGATTCCTGTCTGAAAATCCAACCTGACTGTATTTGTTGGGTTACTTCCAGACTACTTACAAAGATATTTTCTACTATAAGAGGATGCATGAGTAGGTCAATGGTAGTGATAGGGGTAGTAGAAATAAGAATTTAAAGAAGAGTTTCACACATCCCCCAGATTTGATAAAATTACAAGATACAAACTATCTGTTTGTAGGAAACACATGTGCTATAGAACATTATTCCACCACAGCATTCATATAATATTCTTCCATAATTCCTAGGGTAGATAAATAGTACTGTAAGGTAGAACGATCTCAAAGATTGTATGCAGACCTAATATTTTCTTTAAGAAGAGAGCAAGCAAATTCACTGCTCTAACCTAACATGAGATTTTCTTGAATGGTCATCAGCAGACCTAAGAGTGCTGCTTAATGTGATAAGGTCACTATTATCCTTTAAGTAGAACAGTTCTTCCACGGAAGTCTTTTCTTCTGCCTGGGTACAGAGAGCTGCTGACAGGATTTATTTTGCATACTGTGAAGAGCTATGGAGAATGAAGGAATACATCCACTCACATACATATGTTCATCTGGAATATATTTTCTTTTGGTTTGCATGGCAACATCAACCTTGGATAAAACTAGGTGGTTACTGTCATTAGTCTAAAGTTATACTAACCTTTGTAGTGTGACCTAGTATAAGGAGAATTGGTATTTTCATCAAAAGCGCAGAGCACAGCTTTGTCAGCACAGGCAAATGCATGCATAATAATGTAGCACAGACATTCAGGCCAACAGGGTTGGACCAGGCTAGGAGTGGTGGCATGCGCCTGTAATCACTACCTCCTGGGAGGGTCAGGCAGGAAAATTTGCAAGTTTGAGCCTAGCTTTGGCAACTTTACAACTTGAGGGAATTTAGTCTTGAAAAATAAGGCACGGCTGGGAGGCTAGAAATGTCGCTCAGTGTGAAGGACCTGGGTTCAGTTCTCAGCATGGTAAAAGGAAAGACGGTGGGAGTAGGGAGAGACAGAAGGGAAGAACAAAACCAGAAGCAGGTGCCTGCCTCTGAGTCAGCTGAGGGAGATCTGAGGTGACGGGAAAGCCAAATCCTCTCCAGGCTATGGCAGAGCTTGATGGAGGAGTAGCTTGGCAGTGTCAGAGGATGAGCAAGGCAGCCCCCAGAAAAATCATGAGAACGTCAAAAGACAGGCATTATGCCATATCTGCCACCTTAGGACTCACTAAGGGAAAGACTCTAAGATCTATGAGCTATGCAATTTAAGTCATTGTTGGTATGGAGATTGCTTTTATTATCTCATGAAGTTACGTTTATTAGTCATGGAATTACATTTTCCTAAATTCTTTCTTTTGATATTTTAAGGTATTGAATACAATAATTCTCATGAGTAGGGGTAGTATCTCTATCCTATTTATACTTTCCTGCTTTCATTTTGGCAAAGCCAAGACTCTCATTTCAGCTCTTATAGATAGATTTTACAGGAAACGCTAACTCCCAATGTGTGCAGCACCGTGTGCCAGTACAGTAGTGGAGACTGGTACTTGCAGATAATCACAGTTAAATTGATTCCTTGGTATCAGGAAAGTGACCCCTATGGTGTCCTCATCTATTTTCTAATTTTACACAATGCTAGTATTCATATACACTATGTACTTGAAAACAAAATAGTATAGATAGTAAACCCTGAGTCCAGTGTTATCCTGTTGACATTTTAGCATCTGTATGCCATCTCTTATCTACTGCTGCCACAGCTACTCCAGTAGCTTCATTTTCATTTGAACTATAACTGAATAGTTTTGTTATTTGTTGGATCCCCTTCTTTTTTATTTTTTGACTCCATTTTTAGACTATAGTGATATCGCAAGAAAATTCACCACTTTGAGAGTGTATTTAGCTCATGGAACTTGAGAAGGTGCACCTAAATACAAACATAGTTTCCATATGTAGAGTGGTTATGTTAGTTTCCTTTTCTCCTGACAAAATATCAGAGGAAACAGTTTACAAAGCATGATTGGCTCATGGCTTTAGAGGTATCAGTCCATGGTTATTTATCCCTGTTGCTTTGAGCCTGTGGCAGCAAAGTACATCACAGCAGAATCATGGTGAAGGAGGCTGTTCACCTCACAGCGACGGGAAACTGAAGAAGAAGAGTAAATACTTGGGTGCCCCTTAAGTGCTCCAAGGCAGTGCCCCCAAAGATCCAATTTCTTCCTACCTAAAAGCTCCACCACCTTCCAATAGTGAATGGGCTGGCAAATCAACTTTTAACACAGCATCCTTTGGGAGCAACTCAAGATCTAAATTATACAAGTTATTTAACCTTCCTGGTCTTTACGTCTCCATGTTACCCATTAATACTACAGTACCAAATCTTGTTGTTCTTTAATTAATCATTCTGGTTTTAACTTATCTTTCATTATACATTATGTGAGCACATTAGTTAATCTTTTTATTTTATGGAGAGTTTGAGTTGTAATGTTGATTGATTCTACAGGTTGCAAAGATTTATGCTATTCCAAAGGTACAATATCATGTTTCTTTGAAAAATCCACTCATCTTATGATTAGTGATTTAATAGAATCTTAACATTGATTGTCAAATATTATAAAAATTAATATTTGAGTAAATTACTGTATGTGAATTTTAGTAGATGTGTAAACACATGAATTCATTTTTACACAGTTTTGCATGTTTAAAGGGGTCAAGATTTTGAGTTTTGATTTTACATTGGAAAACACAAAATCTTTTGCAAAAATAAATCTTGATTTAACAGATAGCTTCTTTGTTTGATAATTGGGCAACCAATAATATATAACCTAAGTATTTTAACAGCAGTTTTGGCTTCATGAGGCTAGTTGGGTGAGTAGAGATCCTATTGCCTGCATGATGCTGGTCTATTGTAGAGGGTAAATATTCTAATATATTGAAGAGAATTCACTTCTTAGGAAAATACATATTTCCTGGAAAATATACTATCTATTAGAAAACTGCTACTTAAATGAATTATTAATTTTCTATTTTGATCATTTCATAACTTTCCAAGGTTTAAAATTTTGCAAGAAAATTATAAATTATTAAAATTGTCAATTATTCTTTTGGAAAATTATACTTAGAAACTCATGTTAAAATACATTATATTTGGGGTAATACATATGAAGATTGATTTGATGCAATCTCCCTTGTTATTTTTAAGAACATTTTCTTTTTGCTTTTGAAAAACTAATAGAGTTCTAGTCCATGCACTTTCTGGCTTTTACAATGAATTTTTCCGTGTCTTTAAATCAGTGTGTCAGCTGACTCAGAGGCAGCTTGAGCCCACACAATGCAAACAAAAATCTGGAGCTTTCGTCTTCCTCACAAAATTGTATCTACTAGAATTCTTAAATAAAGTTAAGGGCTTCTTAAATGTGTGTGAACTAATAAAAAAACCTTATGTAATGTGAGGAGAGAAGAAATATTAAGCCCTTTATAGTACAGTGAAATGCATTTCTATAGTGAGATATTACATTTCTATATTGTAATGGAAAACATACTTGATGGCATTTTCTCAGAGTTAGTCACTGCTAGTAATTTAGAATGCATATATAATTTATACAGGTATTGTTGTCAATGCATATTATTTGTCTTCATTGGTTGAGAGACTTTTTAGAGTTAGTTCACATTGTTATCAAAAGCTGTTTTTGTATGATGTATATTATTAGATAAATATGAGATAAAATTTATTATTATAAAATTGAGGTCACATTATTTAAGACTAAAAGTAAATGATGTATAGTTATGCATCAACATTTAATTAATGTAAATTATATTTTATTCCTAAAACTAACATTTAATTTAACCCCAGCACTTAGGAGGCTGAGGTAGGAAAAGCGTTGTGATTTCGAGGCCGGCTTGGGCTACAACGCGAGCACAAGACTGGTCTGAGCTACATAGTGTGACCCTGCCTCAAAAAACCAGGGATGGGAGTTTGGCTCAGTGGCTTAAGCACCTGCTCTGGCAGGTGTGAGGTTGTGAGTTCGATCCCTGGTGCCGGAAAAAAAACAAAACAAAACAAAACAAAAACTAACATTTAATTTTAAAATGCTTTAATGACACAAATATCAGGGTAATTTAGGAGAGTGAGGGAAATATTGAGCTGTGGGTGGTTACATGATTCTATAGTTTTAACTATATGCACATGTAAAACCTGTGCAATGTATGAAACATCAATTTTTAAAAAATGCCTGAATAGTCTGAAACAAATAAGAAATTAGATCATTAGTTTTGTTGGGGGTAAATATGTTGTAAAATCTAGAATATTTATTTTGAGGAAAATGTAGGTTCTCATGCATTTATGAAACATAGTAACAGTCTGTGTACTCTTCAGTCAGACATCCAAAATACATTGACATTGACATAGTTATAATATAGAAAACTCCTACCACATTGACTATGTGTCATTTTTGTTGCTTCGGAGCTGCACCCACTGTATGTAACTCCTCCCAGTATCCAATTTTTTCTGTTTATAATTTTTTTTTTAAAAATTATATAAATAGGATAATATAACTGATAAACTTTAGTATTGCTACTTTGTACACATCAAATTTTTGTAGGGATTCATTCACTTTGTGTATATCAATAGTTTTGCTCTGTAAGAAGTGTTGAAGTTATGTGGGTATATCACAATTTACCGAGTTACCCACTGAAGAATTTTTTTTTTTTTTTTTTTTTTTTTTTTTTT
>RJWM01024418.1:0-30760 GCA_004363535.1 Dasyprocta punctata | reverse complement strand
GGGGCCCCGTGAGGAGCCCCTCTCGTTCTCCTCCGAGGTCCCAGGTGAGGACCCCGGAAGGCAGTCCATGTTTAGTCCTGATCCATGCCTGTGCCGCTCGGGCAGGCGGGGGCCCCGCGAGGAGCCCCTCTCGTTCTCCTCCGAGGTCCTAGGTGAGGACCCCGGAAGGCAGTCCATGTTTAGTCCTGATCCATGCCTGTGCCGCTCCTGTTAGCTTGTTTTGAAGCCCTGTATTGCTGTCATTGTTTTGTTTTGAGTGATTATATACTATTTTGATTTGTTTGATTGTATTCTGTCTAATGATATAGGCAACTACTTAGAAGATAAGAAGAGGCATTATGGTAACCACTGTTGTTTTACCATTGTTTTGAAGTCCTGTATTGCTTCCATTGTTTTGTTTTTATTGGTTTTATTCTGTACTATTTTGCTTGATTTTATTATGCTTGATGGTATGGGCAGTTATTTTGAAGATAACAACAGGTATTATGGTAGCCACTATTGATTTCCTTTTATCTTTTTTTGAAGTCATGTACCATGTTCATTGTTTTGTTTTAATTGACTGTATTCTGTTTTATTTCATTTTGGTTTTATTCTCTTCAAAAAAAGAGTGAAGAAAATAGAATATCTTTATGACTTTGAGTAGATGGCTCCTTGACATGACACAAATAAAAATCATAAAAGAGAAAATTTACTTCATCAAAATAAAAACTTCCACTCACTGAGGAAAAAAGCACCATCAAAAAAACAGACCAAGAAAATAATCACAAGATATACAAAATTTAAATAAAAAAAGATTAAACATATAGTAAAACTTTCTTTAACCGATAAGTAAAAGCAAAAAAGTAAAAAATACAAGTAACCATTATTTTTCAGACTCAATATTCCTGCTAGGTGGTTCTCCAAGAGAATTAAAACATGGAAGCACAAAGTGTCTTTTACTAGAACATTTGTATTATTCACGATTATAATTTCTTTTTTTTTTATTATTGTTAAAAAAAATTTAAGTGCAATCAGCCTACAAAATGAAGTGGTGGCCTTATAGGATGTACCTTCTGCCAAGGAGGCAGGGACAGCACTACTTCATCCAAACATGCTGGGTAAAACATCATCCATTTAAAGTTTGTATTTCAAATCGTTGTATTTCAAATCGTTCATGCTGAAGTGAAAGACTGAGGTGTCTCCATAACAACCTGACCATTTTGAGTTGGGGATGTTATATCTGTTTTGGCCAAACATCAAAGTGTTCCCAGACAGGATGATGTGAATCCCTATGACTCAAGTCAATAGTTAGTGCCCACCCATCTAGCTACCTGGCTATTGCTCTCTCACAGAGAAGTGCTAAAGGCTCAGTAGTATCTATCTGAACATGTCAACGTCAAACATCTGATAAGCACAATCACTGGGAACATATTTATGATGAACACGTGGGAAAATTGTCCTCTGAGAAGCAGTCAGCTGCACACAAAGTCTATGAAATTATAAGAAGTATAGCATTATATTTTGGTTATACAGATGATTGAAAAGTAGATACTACTGTGGCATCAAAAAGTAAGAAGTAATCACTGACAACACCAAGGAAACAGAAATTATACTTAAAAGCTGAAAGTACTCTAAAAATATAGCAGTCAATTTTTCACTATGGCTAAAAACACAAAATATACATTTTACCTCATAAAAAATTATAAGTACACAGTATGATGTTGTTAACTGTATGCCATTCTTGTACAACAGACCTCTAGAACTTCTTCAACAGGAATAGTTGAAATTCTCTACTCCTTGAAAAACTTCCCATTTCCCCTTTTCCTCAGTTCCTGAAAATCACCATTCTACTTCCTATTTCTATGAATTTCATTACTTTAGATGCCAAACGTAAGTGAAAGCATGTAGAATTTAATAGTCCTTCACATATTCTAGATATCACACCTTATCTAATGTATGTTTTACAAATATTTTCTCCTATTCCATAGAGTGTCTTTAAACTCTATTGGTTGTTCCTTTACTGTACAGAAGTTTTCAGTTTAATATGGTCTGTTTGTTTACTTTGTTTTTGTTCTCTATGTCTTACCCAAAAAATTACTGCCATCACAATGTTATAAACCTTTTCTCCTATTCTTTCTTGTGGGACTTTTGCAGTTTCAGATCTTATGTTTAGTTCTTTAAACTATTTTGAGTTATTTTTGCCTATGGAATAAGGCAAGGATATATCTTCATTTTGCACGTGGGTTTCCAGTTTACCCAAAACCATTTGTTGAAAAAAATTGTCCTTTCCCCATTGTGTACTTTGACACCTTTGTCAAAGAACATTGACTACATATACAGGGACTTATTTATGAGCTGTCTCTTCTGCTATCAGTTTATATATCTGCTTTTATACCAGTTACATACAGTTTCTATTATTATGACTTTGTAATATGCTTCGAAGTAAGGAAGAATGAGGCTGCCAGTTCTCTTATTTTTCAAAACTGTTTTGGCTGTTAAGGATTCTTCATGATTCCACACAAATTTAGGATTTTTTTTAGTCCTTCAAAAATGCTTTTGAGATTTTGATAGGAATTATACTGAATCTATGCCTTGGGTTTGTATTGGTTAAGGTTCTCTAGAAAAACAGAATCTAATACATATTAGATTAGACATATATCTATACAGACAGATACATAGACGTAGACGTAGAGGTAGATATAGACATAGATACATTTGTGCAAGGGTTTTTATTAGACAGACTTGCAGGAGCAGAGGCAGGAGCGACGACAATGGTTGTCTACTTGCTGGGGAGCTGGAGGATGTGAAAGCTGCTAGGCTGAAGAAACTTGAAGCTGCAGAACAAGAGAGATGAGGGATGCGACATCAGTCTAAATCCGAGAGCCTGAAAGCTCCCTGGAGAATCACTGGTGTGAGTCTGCATTGGAAGGCTAAAGAAACTGAAGCCTGATATTCATAGGTGTAGCAAAAGTTGGATCCGCTCAAGCAGAATGAAGCTTTTCAATGCCCACCAACTCCCCCTCCCCTTACTGTTTATTCCATCCAGGCCACAAGCCTATTGGATGGTACCACCCAAAACCAGGGTGGGTCTTCCCCACTCAGTTTGCTGGTCTCCAACTCAGTCATCTCTGGCAACACTCCACAGACACATCAAGAAATGTGCCTTACTAATTTACTAGGCATTTCTTAATTCAGTCAAGTCAACATAGCAGCATAGTCACAGAGTTAAATGGACAATTAAAAATATTGTCTTTTAATCCATGAACAAAGAATAAAGAATATCTTTCTATTTATTTGTATCTGCCTGTGTTTATTTCAGCAACATTAATCACTTCTTTGATTAAATTTATTCCGAAGTATTTCATTACTTTTATGCTGCTGTAAATAAGATTGTTTTCTTAATTTTTTGAATTATTTAAATAAAGAAACACAGCTGCTTCCTTAGTATTAATTTCGTATCCCATAATTTGCTAAATTTGTTCATTAGTTGTAACATATTGGAGGGATCTTGGGGCGTGTTTATATATAAAATCATGTCATCTATGAACAGAATAACTGCTTTTCTTCATCTTGAACTTTCTGAACTTAAATGTCTTTTATTTTTTTCAGGACACACTTACTTTAGCCAGAACTTCCAGTCACTTGGAGAAGTTATGAGAGTGGTCATCCTTGTCTTGTCACGAACTTAGAAGAAAAACTTCGTTGTTCACCACTGTGTGTGGTATTAGTTGTGGTCTTTTCATATATTGCTTCTATTATTCTAGGTTAGTTGCTTCCCGTTCCTAATTTGTGACATGTTTTTATCATGAAAGATGTAGAATTTTGACAGATCCTTTTGTGCGCCAAAGTTATTTTTGCCCTTCATTCTGTTAACGTGACATACTGCATTGACAAATTTTGATATGTTGAGTCATCCTTGCACCCCACAGATAAATCCCACTTGGTTATGGTATATAATCCTTTTAACATGCTATTGAATTCAATATGCAAACATTTTGTTGAGAAATTTTGCATTAGTATTCACCAGGAATATTGGCTTATAATAGTGAACCTAGCTGGGTGTGGTGGTGCACGCCTTTAATCCCAGTACTTGGGAGGCTGAGGTAGGAGCAGTGTTGTGAGTTCAAGGCCAGCTTAGGCTACAATGTGAGCACAAGGCTAGACTGACATACATAGTGTGACCCTGTCTCAAAAAACTAGGGCTGGGAGTTTGGCTCAATGGCTTAAGCACCTGCCTGGCAGGCGTGATGTTGTGAGTTTGATCCCTGGTGCCACCAAAAAAAAAATAGTAATAATAATAGTTATATATATATATATATATATAAAAATAATAGTGAACCTAAATTATCAAAGAGGTTAAACAATATTCAACTTCCTCTTTAAGAAGGCAAGAAAATACCTTATTGATTCCAACAGTAATTGAGAGGAGAGTGGAAATGACCAAAATGCAATGTGAATGTATACCAATTTCCCAAGATTAACATAATTATTAAGTATCACAATCCTCTACTAATAGAAAAAATGATTAATTATTTAACGTTCAGTATTAAAAGGAATATTGTCTGCTCCATGGAAAGGTCCTCATAATGTTAGATTAACATGATATAATCATCTGGGATTCTCAACATCATAGCAATTCACCCCTGCAATCCTAGGAATGCCACAGAACCCAAGCTTAAGATATGTGTTTTAAACCTAATTTATGTAAGATTAAGACAGCTGTGCATCATAATGCATCATCTTTCCCTGTGCAACACTCACAGCTCCTGACACAGGGTAGGACAATGGTAAAAACTATCCCAAGAAATCTACCTGCTTTGATCTCTGCCCCTTTGGAACCCAAAGAGGTTTTGTGCACTTGTTTTGAAAGCATTAAACAGAAATCACCATTATTACTTCCGTCTGAAATTGCAGAATCAATTTTGAAATACAAAGAAAAAGATTTTTATTTATTTTTTTATTTTTTAAAATTTATTTATTTATTTATTTTTGGCTTTTGAAATGAATTGTGTTTTCCCTCTCTTCACTTAATGTTGTTTTGCTAATTTTCCTGTGTCTCTGCTGATGGTGTTTACTGTTAAGTTGCTAATGTAGTTTATGGTCTTTAAAGCTTTTAACCTTTCATCTCAGTAATTCAAGTGGGCTTGAGAAACCTCTTTCACTTTCCTTATGTCCAAAAATTAATCTTTAATCAAATTTCCTTTCAAATGGCCCAAGCATTTGTTACCCACGGTGTGCTCAGAATCGGAGAGGCCTTCCTGTGAGTCCCGTTTAGCCATTTCAGAAGGACTGGTTAGCGGGTTTTTTGTTTTTGTGGGTTGCTTTTTTTTTTTTCTTTCTCTCTAGTTAGTGATTTCTTTTCTTTCTCTATTTCTCTTTCTTTCTTTCGTTTATTTCTTTCTTCCTCTTCCTTCCTTCCTTTTCCTTCTTTGCCACCTCCCCATTTTACTTTTTCCAAAGGCATGTTAGGTTAGAGGGATAATAACTTGCTAGATTTGGACTCTAAATGCTATAGTCGTAAGGAAAAAGGCATATTTCAAGAAGTCATTTTTTGTTGCTTTTCTTTATTTTTGGTTTGGTTGGCTTTTTGCTTTTTAACCAATTCAATAGATTACACCTAATTTTGAAAGCCCAAGATGCCTGATGTTTTCACCTGGCTATTCACATTTCTGATTCACCCCGATAATCTTTGCTACAATTTGTGGTGGAAATTTTAGATATGAAGTTATTTCTCTTCACAGCAAACAGTTTGAAAGGCTTGATTATCCCTTTTGCCTTCAAAAAATCCCCGAATGCCAAAATTGAATCCAATTTAAATTCTTTTGTATGATAAATTCTTCAGGGACAAAATAATATAATCCTGTTTCCAATGATATAGAAGTTATAGAAATACTTTTTTACCACGTATCTCATATTTTTAAAAAAGTCACTTCTCCAAAATTTTGTAGCACATTTGCTCAAATATAGCATCCTCAGATGTGTCTCTGGGGTTTTAATTATATCAATCTTTTTATAAAAGGATTTTGAGGTAGAGCCTGGCACATTCCATTCACGTACTGCAGTGATTAATTCCTATTGCTGCTCAGTCACTTGTTACTTTATTTTTAGGGGCAAATTTATAGCAAGTCCTGGATCACATGTACAATGGTATTTGAAGAATCTGCAGCTGCTTACATAGCAGAAGTTCCAAGCTACATTCCAGTTGTGAATCATAGGTTTGTGAGGATGGTACCATGAGTAGAAAAAAAAAAATTAGTCTTATGGAAATGGCCATGCACTTACACTTACATAGACAAATCTCTAAAGGATTTCTAGCATGCAAAATTGGGAGCATCCTTTAAGAGTCTTATCAGGAAGATGTCACCTTCAGAGAATGCTATTTACACCTACTTGAGAATACTCTTGAATTATGAACCTTTGATAGTCCTAATTACATATACACACAGACATACATCTAGGTGTCACATAGACAAATGTGCATATGTGTACATGTCAAATAGATGATCTAATAGATTCTTCTCGCTTTTAAAATTCTGTGGTGCATTATTCTCTATTACATTCCATCATGGAACTGCCTTTGGGTAATTTGTGTTGAAGACAACCCTGTGAGGCACTGCTGATAATACGGCAAAGCAGAATTTACCAAGGCTTTTCTAATATAATGACCATAATTTGCTTTGCATCCATTTTGACTCCACATTCACACAAATCATGCAGTAACAGCATTCATCCAAAAAAGACAGTCATTTGGCCATGGAGTTAGATTGGTGGGCTTCAGTCCTGGCTTTCCCATGTCCTAATTGGGTGGCCATGGGCAAGTGGCCATCTCTCTGAGCCTCATATTTCTCCTCTTGCTACTTGACTGGGTTGCTGCATGCACGAAACAGAACATGCACAAAAGGAGTGCTCAGGCCGGTGGGGGGGGGCGCTTTTGCTAAGCTGTTAGTACGTACATACTATTTTTGCAACTCTGAAGAAGAAGGAAAGAGGTATCCCACTTAGGTAGAGCATGAGCCTGAGTGGAGAGGAGGGTTATGATGGGAACAGGTGTACTGTGGAAATGAACATGTGTCTTTTTAAGTAGTATCCAGCAGAACACTTAAAATTCCTCTGTGATGGTGTGTTCTGGGAATCTGAAGATCTCTTGAGCAAAAATGGGCTTCATCTCAAGAAGAAGAGGGAAAGTGTCTTAACACAAGCAGGCTAAAACAAAGAAGAAAGTACTTATATACCCTTTTAGGATGATTCAGTGCATCTTGTATTCAGAAGTTATATAGGGCAACATGTATATACTCAAACAAAAAAATTATTATGTCCCTCAAAATACAAAAACTCTTTAAAATTACTGTAAAATATGTTTATAAGTTTGCCTTACTAAATACAGTATCAATTAACAATAATGTAAAGCCTAGGAGAATAAGGAAATTCTATAGTTTGATCACAGATAGAGTCCAGTGAGCTAGGACATAGCATACATTTTTGGAGAATGAATGAATTGTGTCTGAACTTATAGAACTAGTTAGGACCTGAAAATTCAATGAGAGTCATTCTTAACATGTCTGATATTTTGAACACTGGTTATGAGGATGACAGTAATGTAGACGCAGGTGTGGAGGGAGTTATTTTTCAAGAAAAAGAAATGGCATAAAATGAAAATGTATAATATTTTCCACAAATGCACAGTATTTTCAGTTGAGTTGTCACTGTCCTATGTGTGTACTATGAGTAGTTCTCAAAGTAAGCATTTTTCTTCTCACAAGGAGAAGAAGAAAGAATTCTGTGTCCATAAGTCAATGAGCATACTTCTATTTTTCTAGTGAGGTTCAGAATTCAATTAAAGTATGACATTGATTCTAAGAAAAGAACAAAAGAATAAGCAGGGGGCGGGGGCAGACCCACCCAAGGCAGTTGCTCTCAATGGGAGAGATTTTACCCTTCAGTGAATATTTGGCAACACCAGCAGCAAATGATTGGCATCTGAGGAAGAGAGGCTGCTAAACGTCTTCCAGTGGACAGGATCGGGCCCATGGCAAAGAGCTACCTTGTCCAAAATGCCCATGATGCTGTGGCTGAGAAACCCTGTGCTAAGTGGATGCTGATCAGTGGGTGCATTCAGTTTGGAGTTGCTGGATTGTCACGTTGGTGTATAGTGACTGCTGACCTTGGAAAGAAAGACTGCCCCTCCAGTCATTGTCCCTATTTATCCCTGTGGTGACACAAAGAGGAAAAGCCAAAGGTAGCGTTGCTCCTCAAAGTGGAAATGGTTCCTAAGATGGGCAAAGTGTGTGGGGGGGTACCGATTAGGAAGATTCTGAGCTAGTCTGTGGAATCCTAGTCTACAGACAGGGAAACTACAAATAGATTAATTCTCATCAGTATCAAGAGATGTCCAGGCATATGCTCAAGAAAGGAGCAAGTCGGAGATGTTCCTTAGTGAGAAAGGGCTTGCTTAACATTAATGAAAACCTGGCTTCCATTCCCACAGCTGGAGGGAAAAGAACTATACCTTACCGTTACCTTTTTCCCCATTTTTTTCTAGGAACTACACAAAAGAACTTACTAAAATTCTTGTATTTACAGGTGTCTGTCAGTTTGACCTACTGTAACAGAATACCATAGACTGGAGGCTTAAGAAACAGAGATTTCTCACATTTATGAAAGGGTAAAGGCCAAGATGAAGATGCTGGCGGAGTTAGCATCCCATGCCTGACCAGTACTCACATGGTGCAAAGGGATGAGGAAAACTCTCTGTGGCTTCCTTCACCAGGACACAACTTCCACCACCCTCACGACCCCATCCCCTTCTCAAAGCCCCACCTCCAATTTCATAGGAGAATTTCGTGGGGACGTAAACTTCAGTCAGGTGCATCTCTGTAGCAGTAAGCCTGGGCATTCCACCAAAAAAAAACATTTTGATCAATCACGTTAGAAGAAAGGCAGGATTACCTTTTCAGTCTTCCTCCACAAAATAATAATAGAAAAATATGTTATGGGAAGAAATGATTAAAAATCATGCAGTCAAAAATGTAGGAAAAGGTTTATGATAGAAGCATCAGGCAGTTAATAAAGATAATCTACTTACAGTTTCCATGTTTGCAGGCTAGGACTCCCCAGACTAGCTTATAATTTTTCTAATCTGTGCTCTTTTCCCCTAAACACACTTAGCCTGTTCTATTTCTAAATTTTGTGGTGTTTGTGTTACTTGTCAGATTAAAATCTTTTTTTTAATTTCAAAGAATATTTACAAAGAATTTTATTTATTTTTTAACAACATAGTAAGTTTATATTTAACATACTACTGTATTTCTAACCATGGGGATTTCACTCAGTATAAAAGATTTCTTTTATTACAGTAAATCTTTTTCCATTTCAATGTCAATATAAAGGTTTTGTAAAAAAAAATATTAAATGTTTTCATTTTCTTCATTCCAATACTAGCTATACTGAACATATTTTTTTCTAAACTTTCTCTGGGGGAAGAGATACAAGTTTCAATGTTTGGCTATTTGATATAGAAGTACAATATTAATTTGTAAAACAAAATAAAAATCTGAAAACATGGAGAAAAGATTCCCCAACATTTCAGGAGGTAGTGATTAAAGCTAAACACTGGTCATTTGGAAAATTCTGGGCAAGAGCTTCCTTATTTCTTTTTCACATGCTTTGAGAATTCTGAAACTTATCCATTCTAAAGTCATCTTACATTTTTACCCTTCTTATACCTTTGACCTGCTTTTTAAGTAACAAACTGTTGGTTGCATTTTTCAGTGCATTATTTGTTATAAAGAAAACATTTTTTTCCACTGCACAAACACTGATTTTTTTCCCCCTTCTATGGAAAACACCCTATTCACTGTTTGTTGGTAGCTTTAGAGACCGAAGTCAGGTAGGGTCTCAACAATACAAAGGTTTTCGGGGTGAAGTTGGATTCAGCAGGCCCTTAAATCACATCTGTCCTTTTCTCTTTCATGCATACACCCCTAAGCAAACACAGATGCCTGTAATACTAAAAACCACACCTAACAAGAGAGCAATTGCATCTCCAGCTTCTACTGCTTCAACAACAGGCAGAACCAGAAGTAGCGAAATGACGACTAAGAACAACTGTGTTGAAACTGAGGTCATGATGTAGGGATCTTGAGTGCTGAAGGTTCTAAAGAAATGATATATATAAAATTTTATCTGACTTGAAATTCTCCCTTTCTGGATCTCCAGATGCTGACACTAAGAGATTACATGTGACACAGCCTTCTGGGAAACAACCATCACAGGAACATTACAAAGAATTTTATAACTAATCTTATACTTTGAATTTGTTTTTGTTGAAGAGAGCTCCAAAGTTGTGTGTGGCCATCTACCCCTATGATTCCAGTACTTTGGGAGGCTGAGGCAGGAAGATCACAAGTTCAAGCCCATCCTGGGCAATTTAGTGACTCCTCATGACTGTGTTTTAAAATAAACAAAAAAGACTAGGGTTATAGTTTAGTGCAAATGCCCTAGGTACTACCAAAAAAGGGGATGGGTGGGAAAGATGTCCAAAATGGCATACACTTTAGAACTTACCAAATGACTATGGGCTGTACTTTAGTTTGTGCTTCAAAAGAATTTACGAGAAAATCATGGGAGCTTGTGTGAAATATATGTGTAGTGCTTCCTTGATATTCATGGGAGATTGATTACAGGACCATTTTACCTGCAAATACCAAAACCCACAGATTCTCAAGTCCTTGGTAGAAAATGGCATAGTATTTGCTTATAACCTATATACATCCTCCTACGTATATTAAATAAATCTAGATTACTTATAATACCTAGCACAATGCTATATACCACATTGTTTAGGGAGTGAGGGCAAGACATAGAAGTCTGGGGTTTGTACTGATCTAGTTTTTCTTTGAAATATTTTTGAATCTTGCTCGGGTGGATCTATGACTGTGAAACTCCTAGTTACAGAGGACCAAATGCTTTCACATCATGCTCACCTAGGCCGGGTCATCATCAACGCTTAGACTCTTTTAGCAGTCTCCACACTGGCCTGCCTGACACAATTCACTGCTCCTGCTAGTCTAGTCCGCCCCGCAAACCCAACCCATGAACCTGCAGGAGGTGCAACTGTGTCCACACCATCAGCCATGAACAAAGACAGGAGCTCTAGACTGAGACTGCTCCCACGGCAGCCTGTGACTTTCTGCGTTCTGGCGTTATGGCATGGTTCATAATCACCTTCCCTCCCTGAACACAGGCTGCTGGAGCAACATGAAATTGATCCTTGTCTTCAGCACCTACCCAGGTACCTGTCCTAGAGCGGTGTCAAGTTTACTGCACAGTGTCTACTTCCGGCATTTTTGTATATGTGTAAAATCATAAAAGTAAACGTACTTATAAACATTGAGTCTCGCTAGACACAGTGTCCTGCAGTTTCATAGCTGCTATCAAACAAGCTGCTACGTTTTACAGTTCAGCCTGTTAAAGATATGGCCAGCTCAAGGCCAGTGTCAGCTGCAGCAGAAAGGAAGCACAGAGCCTCCTGCTGGCTGGCCATCAGGGGCCAGTGTTCCTCAGACCCCAGCGGGACATCCCCGAGGTGATCCTGCGCTCCCCACTAGTCAGGAGCCCACCACAGCTCAGCAGGCAGTGCCGGTGTGCAGACCCAGGAAGGCTCCCATGTGCAGATGGGCCAGGTGGGAGATGCCCGGGTACTGAGGGCAATGCTGGGAAAGAAGAGGAAATGACCAAGAAGGAAGAAAGAAAAGGGTACAATGAAGGATGGGAAAGGACTGTCACCTATGCAGGTATTTAGGTAAAAGTAAAACCCACCACATAGCATTCTTTTTCAGAGCTACTTAGGCTGATTTCCACATAAAGGGAATATCTACCTGTGTGCACACATGTACCCAATTATAGCTACAAGCACACACATGGAGGCACACACAATCTCTTCGTTGCTGGGGGCTAAATTTGAGCTACCAGCTGTAACACGAAAGAGCAATTAGTATATTCATGATTTCTCACATTAACCCTTTCATTCCAAAGGCTGCTTATTTGTTTGGCTAATAGATTCAGGCCTTGATTACAGGGTATTGATGGGCATTAATAGGTTTGTAGATTTTACAAGTAAGTTTGAATTTGAATTTCGCAAGCCCTGAGTGAAAGGAAATTCAAACCAGCCAACGTTTTCAAACTCTAACACATGCAATAAAGGCCCAAGGCTGTACTTAGATTAACCAATGATAATTAGCTGTTATAATTCAAGCATAAATAGAAAGTGAGTTCAGTAATTCCATAGTTGTGCTACTTAACTACAGACATTAGTTTTTCAAACATGTTTCTAACATGCAGTATTTTAAATGTTTGAAATTATCAAAAAGTGATCTGTGCGAACACTGAAAACACAAACCTTTTTTTTTGTTGTTGTCGTTTATTTTGTTTTGTTTTTTCTGAAAGAATCAGGCTGGGAGGGGAATATTTACTTTGTTTTTGTTTTTGTTTTTGTTTTTGTTTTTGTTTTTAAAAACCAGTTCTTGACCTGGCCAGGAAAAACTTCTTTTCAGTGACATATTTCTCCCTAAAATTGATCCTCTGAAAATCTCGAATTTCTGAAGCATGCAGTAATGTGCATTTATCATCCAGGATCAATGAAGCTGGTATGAAATTGGAATAACAGGAGAGAATATAGTTTACTCTCGCCTAACTTTATTGTTGCTTTGCCTGACCCTCTTTCAATTTGACACTTTAACAACCCAAAAAATATAGATTATAGTGGCTTAACTGAAACATCAAATGTGTTTCCAACTAATCCCCTGAGAATTAAGCCATTTAATTTTAGTGTACAAAAAAAAATGATAAATCACTTAGAATTATACCTCAAAGGGGTAAACAAGGTTCAGATAAGTTGCAAAATGAATGTGAAAGAGCAAATCTTCACTACAAAACGTGAAAGAACCCTTGGTCATTGCACTTTTTTATAGGTTAGAAAAGTCAGTTATGGCCAAATACCCATTTCAAACCTCCCGCTGGAGATAGTGAATCAATTCATGTCAAAGCAGGGTGAAATTTGAGTTTTAAAAAAATCAAATTATTCCAGTGATTTGGTCAAAGGTTACCAGTTGGATACACTGAATATCTATGTTAAATATTATTCATCTCATGACAGGGAACAACTTTAATCTCAGTTTATTATATATGAACTACTGTAGCCAAGGACCAAAGGTATAAGAATCCCAAGGCCAAAAGCAATTCTACTGCACAGGCATGGTGAGCTATTACTTTGATAGGCTTGGTAGGCAAATATAATAAAATTCAAACATTCTCTTGTATTCAGCTCTCTTCATGCCACTCTCAGGACTAGCAGGGATATTCTACGCATGGAACAAATGAGTAGTGTTTTGAAAGCCTCAGTGTAAAATGTAAAATATGTATTATTGCCTTTAGTAAATCCACTCCAAAGCCCAGGATTATATCATTTTATTACTGCGATGTACAAATTAAAAGAAAAAAAAAAGTCCCACTCAATCTCAGCAGTGCTCAGGTTTGCATTTGGACACAGGCTGCCTTTCCACAAGCTGCAAGTCACGTGGGAAGAGTCACGTCCCAAACATACAAGTCTTCTCCACACGCACATCTCATCAGCTCTGCTATCGTGGTCTCACGCCAGCCCAAAACATTTGCAGTTTTTTTTTAAAGATTATTCTTACAGCATGTAGAATATAATTCACTTCTGCTGGACAACATTATTTTATAACTCAAGGGACACTAAATCTCTGGTTTTAAAAAATGCTAAGAAGTCTGATGGTTTAACATTCACAGAAAGTGACGTTAGGCTACACACTCTCCTTTTTATCCTCCTTGTAGTACATGGTCTGATAAATTTTTGAGTTCGTTAGACTACTCTATTCCTTTAATTTTCCCACAGTTAAGTTGTAAAATAATTGCTGTGATCGATCATTAAGCACCCATATAAAACTTCATACATTCAAAGTGTTTTGCAATCATCTATTTTACAAAGTACATTGTTCTGTATATCAAGTTTTATCATGTCCTATGTTAGTTTAAGAACTATGTTCTACATGACCAGATTAAGAGGTGGCATATCAATCTCAGGAGCAAAGGTTGCTTTTTATTCAATATGTGTACCCATTATGTGTTTGTGTCTTCTTGACCTTTGTGCAGTCTAACCATGCTGACCTTATTTTATTAGGAGCCAAGAGAAGTGTTTTTTGAAAGTGTCACACATTCAGCTTGTAGATCACTGTGAATAGGATCTGAGATCTATCCCCACACGAGCACTCAAGTTTCAGGATGAACCACTAAACCTCTTTCAGCAAGAAATGGGCCAGCTATTATCAAAGCATGAAAGAAATCCAAAGGACCATCAATAAGCAGACAAGTGTCTACAGAGACATCCTGACATTTCCAGCTGGCATGTGTTGGGTACAGTCATGTACCACATAACATGTACAGTAAGGTCTACAACAAATTGCATGTCCAGTGATGGCCCCATAAGATTGTATCACCTAGTGATGTAGCAGCATCCTCAGTTTGTGTAAGTACTATGATGTTTGTACAATAATGAGATTATCTGAGAACACATGTCTCACAAGATATCCTTTTCATTAAGCAGGGCAGGACTGGTATATAGAAATGTCAGCACCTCTTCTTCTTTGCTCCAAAAGTAAAATTTACTAATCCTTTCATCAAAAAAGAGATGCTGGTCAATGAACTCATTCTTACTATTTCTCCTGCCTGAAAGTCTTCATGGCCATCTCTGCCCACTTAATTCCATGAATTCTCCTCTGTTTAGAGCTGGCACCTCGTCTCTATCAGACCCACCAAAGTGAAAGAGGGCAGACGTGACTGTCCCTTTTGACCTGGCTAAATCAGGCAACACTGTAGTTCCTGCAGGATCAGGACCACCTGGAAACTGCTGTGTGGACAGTATGTAAGGAACACAATCAGGAATGCTGGGAATGTCATTGTTCCGTGTATCACAACAAAAGGCCCTGTTAGGTTTTAGGTTTTTATAAGAGTCCCCTGAGCATGCTGTCTCTCATCCCCTTTCCAGACCCCTCCCCATTCCAATTGTCACCTATTCCTTAAATCTAGATGTTCTATGCCCCCTACCCTAGTCCTTCCCTTGAAAAAATTTGACACTCCCCATCCTCAATGGAAACAACAGGTTCTGCTTCTAAATTCTTCATGTATCTAAAAAATCAAGCACTACCTCCAGGAAACATCAGGAAACCTTTTTTTTGTTGTTGTTGTTGTTGTTGTTGTTGTTGTTGTTGTTGGGATGGAAGATGTTCAGATCATGAACCAGCAGGAAGAGCTACAAGTGATTGCCTTGCTAGAAATGTCAAGCAAGAAGCAGTCAGCATGCCTCACCGAGGAGAGCCATTATACTTCCCTTGGAAAAAGTTTGTTCTAGTGTCACATTGAGGTAAAGCTATCTATTCCATTAACCTGGCTTCGATCTCATCCATTTCAATAAAATGAGCCTTTCCTTTCCCCTTCATTCCTCCCAAAGTTTATTGTGGAAGATAATAAGTTGGTAAGTAGTAGTAGTGGACAGGTCTCCTTTTTTCCTTCTTAGAATCCTGATTTTGTTTTGTTTTGTTTTGCTTTTCCTGTTTCCCTTGCTCAATCCATGATTTTTATTGGGTCAATTAATCAACTGAATGGATCCTCCTTGTACCAGTAATTGATCCAGTCAGTCTCTCTCTCTCTCTGTCTCTGTCTCTGTCTCTGTCTCTCTCTCTCTCTTTTTTCCCTCCCCTGCCCTCCCCTGTCCCCCACCCCTCTTCCTCTCTTCTCTCTTCTCTCCAGATTTCAGGCACAAAGAACACTTAAACCTAAACAGTCAGGCTCCCTGTTTCCAAACAAACAGAAAGTCTGTCTGGAGATGAAGTCAGAAAGAGGGGCTGAAGTGAAAGTGCAGGTAGAAGACGGCGGGAAAGGGACAGATGGGTAGACACTTGATAACTGTTTGATTCTAGAGCCAGCCAGCAAGAAGCCAAAGAGTCCTTTTCTGAGAAGCCTAAGCTGAGTTTCAGTTCTGCTGCCTGACGAATTTGTTACTGGGAAGGACTATAGACAAACGCTGACAGCGCCGACAGTGAGGCTTGTGTTTTGTGCTGTATCTGCATGCCTCTTTTTAAAAAAATAATGACTATATTTCACATATATTATAAAAAAGGACCTTGCATAAAAATGATTGAGCCTGATGGGGAGAACTTAAGAGATAAGATTCAGTGAAGACCTCACCCTTCCAGACCCTGTTTTCCATGATGGACGTGCCACGGTCCCCAGTGCAAGCTGCCCCCACAGCACTCGTCATGTTTAACGCTAGCAGCAGTCCGCCTGCCTGCCTCATCTCTGGACAGCAGGTTCCTAGGACAATGGCCAGGTCTTACTCAACTTTGCGATTCTGAAACTCAACCCTCTAACCTGACTCAGCAGTTATTGCCCGTTAGGGATTGTTGACTCCATGTCTTAAAGGATTCTAGATATTCACAATATCTTTAGAAAAACAAGAAGCACATGGGGAAGGGCATGTGCACCTTTCAAAGCCAGATAGCATCATTGCTTAGTCGACCTTAGCTGACATTTCTAGTGCTTCCAAGAAATAGAATGAAGGCAAAAATCTCATGAGGAGATTTGCTATTTCTTTCCAGGGCTATGTATAGAATGGCACTATCCCATAGAAATATGATGAGAGCCATATTTGTAGTTTTACAGATGTGAGGTTTGGCATAAGCAATCACTTGAGCTAAAGCCAACCTTGCATCCATAATTTTAAATGCTCTAGTAGCCATGTTAAGGAAAGTAAAGGAAAACAGTGAAATTAAGTTTAGTAGCAGATTATATTTAACCTAATATATCCAAATATTAGCATTTCAATATGTAATTATGAAAATCATCATCAGTTCTTTTATCTTCGTTCGTACTACGACTCTGAAATTCAGGTGCTCATTTCACTCTCATAGCACATCTCAGTTCCAACTAGACACAGTTCTAGACACTTGTGACCAGTGATGCTGTACTAGACAGCACCAAACTATGCAGCTTGAACTCCCAGAAAATGCAGAACTGCCCTGTGGTGACCCAGTGGGACTGCCCCGAGAGACTCGCTGCTGTCCAGAGTCATTATCTCCCACATGCTCTTCACTTTCTCTCCAGCACAGATGTGGGGACGAGGGTCCCCCAGCAAGCACCGGATGGGGTGCAGTGCTAACTCGGCTCTCAGGAGCAGGGTGCAACTCAGAGCGAGCCCTTGACATGGGAGTTCAAGGTTGAACCACTGATCGTTTCCACAGAACCTGATCTCATGAACGCACCAGGCAGCCTCTGTCCTTAACCATCATATTTTTTTTCAAAATAAATTCTAAAAAGATACGAGGGAATTATAATCTCCGGAGCCTGAATGATGAGAAATCAACAATAAAGATGCATCATCAATAGCCTTGGATATCTCCTTCCAAAAGTGTTTGAAAATTAGACTTGGGAGGCAAAGTTCCTCTAAAAGAAACGTGATTTCCTAATCAAATGAAAGAACACAGCTTCTTTGGCAAAAATCCCTGTATTTTCACAGGATGCCAAGGCTTGGAGTAAGGAGGAGAAGTCAGGCCCCCAAGTCTCTGCCTAGGATTGCTAGCATGAAGGCCAGAGCCAAACAACCAGCGAAATCTTGGGTACCTTTTAAAAAAATCTCCACACTAAGGCTACAGTCCTATTTGGAAGATTTCCAGAGACCCATGTGTCCGAAAAGCCTTCACATTATGAATGGGCTCAGTTTTTGCCAGATGAGGGGCGCAGCTCTGCCACCTGATTTCCTCCCGAGCACTCAGTCCTCGTTTCTGCAAAAACAGAGCTGCCACAGCCACAGGTCAGGCCTGGACCTTATTCTGGTAAATAGTCCCAAGCCTGGATCTCACGGGTAACAGGAGACTTTCACAAAGCGACAAGATGCCGAAATCCTACC
The DNA here is from genome assembly GCA_004363535.1 of Dasyprocta punctata. Classification (NCBI taxonomy): domain Eukaryota; kingdom Metazoa; phylum Chordata; class Mammalia; order Rodentia; family Dasyproctidae; genus Dasyprocta; species Dasyprocta punctata. The sequence continues at coordinate 12,804 of RJWM01024418.1, read as the reverse complement.
CCGACTGTCTCGCTCTCGAGTGGATTCCAGCACGGTTGACTGGGAGGCGGGGGAAGAAGGAATGAAAGAGAGATGTTGACGCTGATGTTTCTCATCAAGCCGGGGCTCAGCGCTCCGGGCCGAGTCCTGAGGGCTCAGCTGCTCGTTTCCTCTGGCCACACGCAGGATCATATTTAAATCATTTCAAATTGATGAGAATATGTTTTGCTTTTTTGTTAAAGGCCTCAAGAGAAGGAGATAACATTCCCTCAGTAAATTATTCCCTAGTTGAACAACCCTCAAGAAAACGGTGCTTAACTCTCTGAGATTTAGCTCCCTGGTTACTGTGGCTATTTCTGGTCCTCCTTGCTCTTCATGCAGTCACCATGCTCCTGTCTGGTGCGAGGCTGGCTTGAGGGGATAGTGAGAGCAAGAAGGCAGCCTCTGGGGTACAAATGCTTGTGGCTCAGTGGAAAAGATAAGCCTCCACCACAAACAATGGCGATCCAAGGGAGAAGCGCAGAGTGGAAGACGGTCACATGCAGGGCCGGTTCACAGAAGGAACGCTTTGTCCTTAGGAAGAAAGGACAGCAGCTGGCCTCCATGTCACTTGTTTGCTGGGGTAATCTCTCTCTTCCTCACCTTCTGTTTGCTGTTCACATTGTTTCTTAGGGCTGTCAATATTGTGAGACATATGGAAGACACTGTCTGTGGTAGGCACTGTGATAGCAGAGTGTTCACAGTCTTGGTTATTAAATGTCACCTACACAGCTTGGAGAGAGCATGACTAGTGAACACTGGCCAGCTGCCAGTGGCCACCCTACCTGTTCCTGAGCTTCCCTCCCCCTCTTGTCTCTTATATCCCACCTGCTACACTAAAACCAGGAGCAGAGATCAAAACAGAAATTAATTAAATAGTGCATATTCGAGTTCATTTGATGTTAAGTAACATCTCCCTTCTCTCCCATTATGTGTGTCTTTCTCTGACCTCATAGGAGTGGCCACTGGTTGCACCATGTTCTTCTGTGATCTGACATGCTGATTTTGTCTCCCTGGTCAGTAAGTCATTGTTTCTCATCCTTTTCTGTCATCCTTGCTGTCAACTATGTGGCTCTTAATGAAAATACTGTGTTGTCAGAAGAATAAGACCCTGAGAAATTAAGGGACTTTCCCAGGATCACACAGCTATGCACGATGGAGTGGGGCTTTGAATTCAGCTTCCCCACATTGCCTCTTCTTGCCACTGTGGGGTGTTCCCTGTGTGCCCGGCAGACTTGCCCAGCTACACTGTGAGCTCCAGGCTGTTCCAGGGTAGGTTTATGGAGACCAGGCTTCATGCTATTTCACTCACCCTAACATGCCTTTTCTTCTTCGCCCTTGCAGCGGACTCTGTGTGTGTGTGTGTGTGTGTTACAGGTTGGGGCCGAGGGGTAGCTGTGTGCTGAGGGAAATGGATTTATGCCAAGAACAAAATCAGTGACTATAAGTGGTGGCAAGAGAAAAACATAGAAAACTAAATGCAAACGCCAGTTCAAGTACAAACCTAGGTATCTGAAGCATCTATGTGTTACTTTCTATCTCTCCTGAAAAACCACAACAGAAAAGCAGTTTCCCTGTCAGCAGAAACAGTGCAGGGGATGGTGTCAGCACATCAACCACCCAGCTGAAGAGAAACCACCTGCGTGTGCCTCGCACCAGACCTGGACCCAGACTCTACAGACGAGACGAGGTCTGCAGACGAAGAACAGAGTCTGGGCCCATTGAAGCCGCAGATCCAAAGTCACAGTTCATGAGGAGTTGGAACAACGGGCACTGTGCATGACTTGGCATTTCTGGGCACAGACTGCCCTGGCCTGCGGTGGGACCAGGCAGACCTGCAGTGGTGGGTTCGTGTAATTTGGAAAGAAGGATAAGAGGGCTGTGGGCACCAAGGACTGACAGAGTTCTTCACGGGAGAAGCAATGTCTTGGCTGGGAATATATCTAGGAGAAACATTAGACGAGCTAAGGAGTATCCCCAGCCAGAGAGACTAGAGACGGGTGGGGTGAGTAAAGCCTATAGATGAGTCTTAATGATTACCACTAATAAAATCATGACCCCATACACACTAGCTGGAAAAAATGAGGTGCCTCCTTGAAAATAAAGTCTACAAAATAAATAATGATCTGGGACTAAAACTTCAGATGAATGATATCTGGAAATTGAAGAAATGCGTTCATTTCTCAGAAATTTAGACTAAGGAGAATCCCAGATTCACTCATTTTTAACATTAACATAGAAATTATATATATTCATAGTATATGTGTAAATATATATAATTACATTGAACTGAACCATACAAAATAGAAACGAAATGTATAATTTTGAAACACTAGTGAGAGTGGGGAAGGAACAAAGTTTGATGGTAAACTGTTTAAAATACTGACAATGCTGGGGAAGGCAGCTCATGATTATAATCTCAGCTACTTGGGAGGCTGAGGCAGGATGATCACAAACTCAAAGCTAGCCTGGACAATTTAACAAGAGTTTGTCTCAAAGTTTTAAACATGAAAATAATGCATGATAAAAAGTTTTCTTTTCAAAAGCTGATCTGGTATTTTCACTTTATCTTATATTCCTTTGTATTAAATTTGACAACTTATGTAGCCTTCTTCATAATTTTTATGGGATTGCTTATGGAAGATAAGTGTGTTATTAAAATAATTTTAAGGAAATGGAATGAGAAAGACATTTAAAATAATGAGGAGAAGTTTATTCCAAAGAAGGTCTGGCTCCTCTATCTTAATTCATGTAATTTGGAAAAAAGGATAAGGGCACCAAGGACTGACAGAGTTCTTCATGGGAGAAGCAATGTCTTGGCTGGGAATGTATCTAGGAGAAACATTAGACGAAAGTTGAGATTCCAGAGAGAACCTGGTAGAAGACAGCACTTGATGAGATAATTAGCCTTTTGGTATAAGAGACAACAACATTTAACTGGGTATGGTGGCTCACATCTGTAGTCCCAGCCCTCTAGGAGGCTGAGGCAGGAGGCTACTGAGTTGAAACCCTGCCCAGGCAACTTAGCCCCAAAGCAAGATCATATCTCTAAATAAAAATTTTAAAAAGTGTTGGGGGTATAGCTCAGCATGGAGGCCAGCATTCAATCTCCAGTACGACAAAAAGAAAAAGAACATGAGTGAATACAGCTGAGTGCAGAGAGAAGATGAGGGAACAGTGGAGAATAGAGAGGAACACGGATAATCCCTGATTTATAATGGTTCGACTTTGCGGTGGTGTGTAAGTAACACACATTCAGTAGAAACTATACTCCAAAGTTTGAATGCTATTTTTTTCCCTCAGGCTACCCACGTATGGCAAGATACCCTCTAGCACTGCTGGCCATTGGAAGAGTCACAGCTCTGAGTCAGCCCCATGATCATGAAAGGGAACAAACAACACTGTACAGTGCCTTGTGTTACTCAACTACAATACTAACTGCCTTAGATGGATTAATGCACCTCAGCTGCATTTCAAGTTACAATGTTTCCAACTGTCACCCACCCTCAAAGAAGAGGTTACAAACAAGGCAGCCTCCTGAAGATAGGCGGTGACAAGCTCCCAGGGACCAAAGATTTTTGAAAACTGATACTATATATTTAATTTTAATGATGCTATAACTTAAACTTCTTCTAATTAAAACTTCATTGCTCCCTTAACTTCAGGGAGCACCTGCTGTCTATGGAATGTAGAGAAAATTTCAGGGATGTTCTGGGTGGGGCACACCGTACCTCAGAGGGACAGCACAGAGATGTGGATAAACCAAGAGCTGACCCATCGGTCCACAATGGCAAGGACCAGGGCCAGACGAGGCTGGCAGAAAGGGAGCCGCCCCTTCCCGCAGTTTCCTAAGATATTCAAAAAGACAGAGGTTTCACTTCTCATGGGACAAGGGATTTGAGCCAACCTGCGAAGGAAGGTATGGCCCCAAGGGTCATTTTGGATACCTAATGGATGTTTATTTTCTCATCTGGATAACCAGAGGTCAACCTTGGAAATGCAAAATTTTTACTTTAAAGCTTTATCTGTAACAAATGCAAAATTAAGGTTACCAAATAAAAAGTAATGGCTTAACACATTTTTAATTTTAAAAAGAAATCATAAGCACCATTGTATGAGTCTATATAAACAATAAACATACAAAGGAAAATAGAGAATTATAGTTCTCTAAATAACTAGAAAGTAATGAGCCCACAACTCAGAAAAGCAAAAAGACACTAATACTAAAAGATTCAAGTTAGAATATGGAATAAAAATACTACCTTCCATTGGAAATAGGTTGAAACAAGCACTATAAATCTAAAGCATTGCTGAAAACATTGTAAACATTAGATGAAAAGAATACAGGGAAGCATGTTAGAATTACACCTGATGGTGGCTTATTTTGACATTTCCTGGGAAAGGAAATAAATGACTCAAAATTTTAGGAATGTTTGGTTAGTGACATATCAAAGTCGAATGCGATCCATCCAGTAAAGACAGAAGACAAAACATTGAGAAAGATCATAGACAATAGATTCTGAAATCAGAACAGGCCCGGAAAGTCTCGAACCACAGTGGGATCAAGAGAAAACAGAAAGGAAGAAGGAAAAGAAAACAGTAAGAAGAGTCCTTCCTGATGATTCAAGTCAGATGAGTAACCACTTCAGCACTCCAACTTCTCTTGAGCAAGTAGCCCTCTGGAATAGCTGAAGGGAGAAAATGTTTCCATCTCCACTGCCCAGAACTTCAGAGCTCTCCCTTGCCACTGGTGCTTGCAGGGCACATTCTCACCAACGACAGAGGCTCTGCATGATTCATGTATGAATTCCACCCTACCTGTTACCCACTTTTGTTTCTCGAAGAGCACACTGTCACCGTCACGGTGTGGCCTCCCGTGTTTCCCCTTTCCACACCACCCCTGAACACATGTCGCATGCATCAGTCATCTGTTGTCCAAACACGCTCAGCCCAGATTTTTCCTTCACCACTGCATCAAGTTCAGCATGGAGCACACCGTGCAGACTTGACAAATCCTAATAGATAGCTTTTTAAATGTCCAGGACAGTTTAAATAATTATTTCCTTCTGATTGAGATCAGGAGACCAAACAAAATCATCTGCTTGCTCTGGGTCATTCTTAGAAATGTCACCTTTCTGGGCCTCAATTCCTCTCTATACGATAGGAAGCCTGAGGAGTGGCCGCTGATGCTGGCTTCCAGCCTTGCATTCTGGGACTGCCTCCTCCCATGAAAACAGTCTTTGGTGCAGACATAGTCCTCCAGCTCCCCGTCTCCAGGTAGAAGCAAGAGAGGAGACAAGAAGACACCTGGATACGAAGCACAGCAGAGAAAAGGAACCTTGGAGAATCTGGACTCTGCCAGGTTCTACCACCTTGGCATTTCCCCTTCTTCCCTCCTGATTTGCTCTGCTCTCTGAGCCGGCATTTGTGTCATCTGACCTTCTTGGGTCCCACTTCTCCCTATTCTTTGAGTGATTCTTCCATTCAAGACCTGAAAGAAGTCAAGGGAGAGTTTATGCACAGGGAAGAAGATGCCCCCAGATATGCTGCAAGGAGCAATCATCTCAAACATAAGAGTCCCCTGGAAAAGAAGCACCTCCCCTGCCAGGTGCCCCGCCAAAGTGTCTTAAGGAATTGGTCCTGCCCCTCCCTATGGAGTGTGCAGCATCTTTGAGCATTTCCAAAGGATTGTCAGCAAAGACAGCAAACTTCTCAAAATGCCTCCCACCCCTAGTTCCCAAGCCAGCCTACTGCTATTATTTCCAATGACTGTCTATAACTTCAATTCTGGCTAGAAGAAAGGTAACGCTTCCCTTAAATGTGGTGCTGTGTTATCCATGGAACTTGGTTTTTCACATGTACTCATATTTTCCATTGTCAAAGCATCTATTAAGGGCCAGTTGGAGCTTAGTCAGGAGCTAGACACTAAGGATAAGCCAGAAATGTTCTAAGATATGCATACATTCATGAGACCTGAGCCTTGAAAATGACAGGACTACAGGTGATAATAGAAGCGATATCGTTTTTTTAAGTCATTTGGGTCAATACGGTACAATACTCTAGTGACATCCCTATTGAGTTGCAATGAAACCATTCCCAGTGGCCATTAATTGATCCCAGTGGAGGTTAATGACTTCTTAAAATAGAAGACTGTGCTGAAGCAGAGACAGGAACATTGCTGATTACATAACTGTCTTATGCAATGTGAGATCTTTGGATTTAGGCCTCTTTATTTGATACCTTTCCTGCAGTTTCTACTAAAAAGCTGGAAGAAATGAGCCTCCATTCCCCATTATAAGGTGATTGTAGGTTGACACATGGAGATATCTATCAGTTATCTCAAGCACTGATATTCATTTGATGTTTTTGCTTTGTGAAAAAAATAACAAAGTCATATCTAAAGACAAGAATGGCAGCGTGATAGATAGCTTTGTCTCCAGGATAAGTCAGATGCCCCTTGAAGGCAGTCATTTCACTTTCAAAGCAAAGCAGAAGCATTGCTTCTAAGGGATGCTAAAACCAGATATGATTTTTTATGTCAATCTGCTACATAGTATCGCCCAATCTAGTCAAATTTCACAACAGGAGAGAATTTTCAGCAAAAAACCAAAACTACTCGGAGAACTCCAGAGTCTTCTCCCCAAAGCTAATCAAACCGTATTGTGTTCTTAATTATTTCTATTGTATCTTTAGACCAAAGAACCATAGGAGGCTTTTGCTTTGGCTTTGCCAATTTACATTAGGATTTTGATGCATGGTCTTCTGTTGCTTTTAATAAAATCATGCTACTTCATTTAAGAAATATGTGCCATGAAACAAGTATTTCATCATGTTTTTGTTTTCTAAAATTTAAAAGTCTGCTTCAGGATTCTCATTGTTCATACCCTTGGAATAAATTACTACAATCAGACCACATAGGGAGAAAAGTTAGCTCCTGATTACAAAAGGAATCAGGCCAAGAGGTAAAGTATTAATCAATGTTACTTTTTAACAATCCTATTGTTTCCTCATTAGAATGCACACTCCCCTCAGGTCGTATTAAAACATTTTCACCTGTCATCTACTCCTTCGATATTAGGTTTCTGCTAAAATACAATGTCCCCTAAATTAACATGAGTGGCTAATCTTACTCCCAGCTCCAGTGTGCCCCTGATAGCTTTATCTGGCTATTATATGTCCTTGTCAAATCATTCAGGCCTTTGGCTTTGGTCTTATTTTTCCTGCAGGTGTCAAAAATGCAAAACCACAATTTATAAAACACAAGATGACAGAATCCCATTTGTACTGGTTGTGAAATGCCAGAAGGTAACTTTATTTAAAGTATCACAACCACCTCTCCAAACTCACTGCATGAGTTCCAGGGTGGTCTGAAGAGTGAATTCAAAAAATAAATGCCACTGCAGCGGCTTACAGTTCCTAAGGCCAAGCATCCAGATGTGTCAATAATCTGTGCAAATTAGAAACAGATGGAAGCCCTTGTCGAAAAATAAATATAATAGAATTATTTCCTTTTGCCTCTTTATGCTTTCACACACTTGAATTTATTTCTTCCACATTTTTTGAGTTGATTCAGTTTTAAAAACAATTTTTTTTTTACTATTTTTCGCACAGGGGTTTAACTACATATAAAGTGCTCCAGCAAAAGAAAAGAACAGTGAATTTTGTGCTTCGATTCATGCTCATTGGAGCCAATCCAACCACAGCGAGTCTCCCCTGTTAGGTGGTGATCCGCAGCCCTGCCAGTCCTTCTGGGGTGCATGTTGCATCCCTGTCAGGAACTGAAGGAATTGCCTTCATGAGACCTACTGTGTGTTCCCACAAGCTTAGCCCAGATACACCACTTTCAATATGGTAAAACTCGACACTGACAACTTCTACTGACTTTCATTGCATGTGCTCACAGCATTGTTTAGAGCTTAGAAAAGTTTTTGGTTTGTTTGGTTAACATAATTTTAGAGGGAAACTTGCTTCTTTTTAAAGCCCATCAGTGCAAGTCAGGCTGGGGTGAAGAATGTGTGTGTATCACTGAGTTTTGTGAGAAGAGATAAACGATTGTTGGTAGATAGAGGACTGCAGGGTGGAAATTGGGTTTGCATATCCTTACAGCACAGAGACCACAGCCAACTGCAGCAAGTTGTTTATTACACCAGTGACATCGCTTAGAAAAACTGTAGTGACTTCAGAGCTCTGATATTCAGGAAGCCCTGGGATCATTTGTCCCAATTATGATGTGATACATGGATGCAGATTCTGCTATACAAGTGCCTCTGAAAAGAGCTTTAAAGGAAAAGACCAACTTCACATTTACCTTCTCATTCTCAAACACCAATCAAAAATAATAATAATAGCAATAAACTTCTTGCTGGAAGGATGGCCCTACAGAATGATGCGGTCAGGCCATGTTTGTATTCAGTTCCTCTGTGGTCTCTGAAATTTCTGTGGCTGTTGGCCCCAATACCCTAGCCACACCTAGGTGCAGGACAGCATTATAGTATCAATGATGTAGTCTCCAGGGCTAAACTGTGTTAACCGAAAAGCAACATTTACATTTTTATGTCTGAAAAATTTGACCCTAGCTTTAAAAATAAAATGAGCAAGATTTGCGTTCAGTGCAGCTAATCTACCCTTTTACCACTATTGTGACATAAACTGCAAGATCTTACCCAGCAAACATCCTCCTCAATTTCTTTATTAGCAGAACTGCTGGGGAAAGGAGGATGGTACCTGATTTAAAAAATACCTTTCTTAGTCCATTTGAAGACAGGTAGATGTTGTAAGGCAGAACTTCAGAGAAAGCCCTTCAAAGAAGACTGTGTTGACCAGAAGATTCCCTCTGCTCATTTCCTCTTTTTTCTATCTCTGCCTGTGTCATGGATGTAACTGCTGGAGCTCTAACAACCATTTTGTAATCCTGAGGATAAAAGGAAAGCTTGGTGCCTGGTGACAATACAGTGCAACCATAAAACCACCAGCTTGCCTCCATCTAGACTTGCTGATGTAAACATAAACATGAACCTTCTTCTTGTGGAGGGCATTATTTAATAGTTCAGGTCAGCAACTACAGAATGCAATTTCTGATATACTCCCTGAGAAGTTTTTGTCCAAGCCCTTCCTGGTTTGTTCTTGCTGCACACCTACTAGACAGTCTGTCACATACTTCTACCTTCGAAAAATTAGTTTCTTCTCAGTGCCTCCAGCCTCATCTCTTCCAACCTCTTCTCTGGTGAGAAGAAATTGTTTTCATCCTCCAGAAGATTGCTTTGGTGTTTTCACTGTTTGGTCCTTATCTTGGAATTCATTTATAAGCCACTTCCTTTTTAAGAGATTTACCTAAGGCAGTTTATCACTTCACTAATCTAATTACTCCACATGGATTCTTGGGCTGATGGAAGAGACCATAGTAGAGATTAAATTAAAAAGTAAAACCACAGAGATAGTTGTATAAAACCATTGATAACTAGTTACGGTATATGTACAGTCTATCTTTCCCATCCAAGGATACATATAAACAAGCTTTTTTGTTTTTTTTTTCTTTTTGGTAAGTTTTAAAAAACATTTGATGAAGATTATTTAACCAGAGCGAGATTGAGTGGCTACAGTAAATTAAAAAGTTAGTTATCTTCAATTCCTTCCAGGACCAAAACTCAGCAAATTAAAAGAGATTAGGAATCATTCTTCTCTAAACCATAGGCTTCTGCTTTTAAAAGCTCATCCCCGCTCCTTCCTGAGGTGGTTTCTCCATTTCCCTGTGTATTGTCATCACGTTGTCAACAAGTGGGGCGAAAGGCACACACAAACGTGTGCGATTGTTTGGGTCAAGCTGCAGCTGCTCCTGAGGCCGTGCACACTGACTCCAGCTGCAAGGGCAGCTGCAGGAGCTGCACTTCTTCCCAGATGATCTTACGCTCTTGCTTTCAAAGAAAACGCATACCTAGTTTTTGTGCCTGATTTTGCTGTGAAGCACAGCGAGATCTCCCTCCTTGAAGCCGTTCTTGGCTAATCCTGGCCTGATTAAAGCTTAACCCCAACCAAGGACTGGGCTCCAAATGTTCCTTTTCTATCTCCCTTGTAACTCTGTAAACTGGATTCCAACCTTTAAAAATCCCTGCTTGGCTTCCCCCATTATTAACAAATCATCCGGGGGGGCAGAGATGGGCGAAGGGAATGGGGGAAAGAAGGGGGGAAAATTATGCCTGACAAACAAATTTGTGACTATTGAGTCAGAGGGCCAGCGTCCAAAAGTAGTGACTCACTGTGCCGAGGAACACTGGCTTGCTTAATAACTGAAGGCAAGTAGCCAAACACACACCTGCCCACAGGTGAGGAATTCAGTTATCCCAGGACTGCAGATGGCATGGATCGAGCATGCAGACCCACACCCTTGACTCTGCACGCTGCCACTGCAGAGTTCACCAGGAAATTCCCATCCTGCTCCACCTCTGGCCTGTCATTTCACGAAGACAGGAGGAAGGCACCGTGCTCAGGGAAGTCGGAAGCTGATGCTTCACGAAGATCAGTTCCAAAAGCCTCCATTTTTTCATCCAGCGTTTCTGAGCTACAACTCTGTTAGTATTGCAACTTCACTATTTCTTTTAGAAGATTCACCTAAAACAAATGTGTTCTGATGTTTTGAGGCATCTTAATGTATCAAGAGAGGTGTTTGCTTATAATTATCAGTGTTATTTCAGCTTCAGTTTAACCTCATGAAAAAGCTGAGCTATATGCACCATCTTCACCTCTGCCATTATTGATGCCTCTCAGATTTCTATTTCCACCCCCAAATCATTCTTTCTGACACCCAGAAAGAGTGACACAGCACACAATTCAATGAACAAGTTCCAGGGCCAGCTCCCCTATCGACTCGCTATGTGACTTGGAATGAATTACTTCATCTCTCTCTTCTGTAAGACGGGGATAAGACCATATTTCATTTATTCTAGGAAGGACATTTTAAAGTCTGTGACATCAGAATGTGTCTTACAACTGATGGTACATCAGACTGGATAAAATTAACAGTACTGTCGCTGCTAGGGTTGGTAGCGAGGGTTGAAAGAATTAAAACATAAAATTTGAAACAGTTTTGGGCACACACAACGCTTTCATCAAATGTTGGCCAATGTTCCTCCATTAGTAGACATATCCTTTTCTGGTTTAAGCTCTCTCAAACTCACTTTTCTTTAAAATATGTTTATTCCCCCTATATTCCTTTCTTGTTTAATGCCAGCCACCCAGGCCAGAAAGATGGAAATCATGATCAATAACTTCTTTCTCCTTAACCCACTGCCTTACCTCATTTAATTGGCACTCTTAGTGTTACAGTCTAAATACTCCACGTCTCCTTGCTGTACCCACTACCACTTTGGCCATTCTCTTTGGCCTGGGATGTGGAAGCCTCCAGTCAAAATTCTCCTTTGCCTTTGGAGTCCCCTTCCTGACATGGGAATCTGATCACGGCTCTCCCTGTTTCCAGCTTCTCCAGTGCACCCCACCTCCTTTGGGGCCACCTGCAGCTCCTGCCCATGGGGCTGACTTGGACTCGATTGCACCCCTCACCTTTCGCCCCCATCCTTACTTGCCTGATGCACCATCTCACGCATCACTTGCCACTCCCTGAACCCTTCGCAGAGCTGTGGTTCTGGTCTCTTGCCTCTGCCTGAAGCAGTCATTCCCTTTGATCTACTTAGGCCTGGCCTTCAAGCTTCACTTGCTGTGATGTTCTTTCTCCTGCCTCCCCTTCCTCCTAGACGCTGATGTCAGGCCTTTCTGTGGCCCACGTCACCCTATTTCTATTTCTCCTCTAGTTCCCTAAATCTCAATCTATGTGTTTTCCCTAAATGACAGCTTTAAGATCATATTCCCTTGTCCTTGATAGTATTTTCTTTGATTGTTAAGTGAATGATAAAATAAATGTAATAATGTACATGATACTGACCATATATTGAGAAAAATAGAGAAAGAAAAAAGTGAGAGTGGTGGTAACATAAGAAAAAAAATCCACCTAATTCTTCAAGAGCCACACTGATCAGTTCCTTCTTCCCCAAAATGCAGCTTCCTCCTGTTTTCCATTCCTAGAAAGCCCTGTCACTCTGGTAAACAATTTATGCCACGATGCCCTTGGGCCAGGGCATAGGACTCTTTTTTCCGATATTGACATCAGTGCTCTGCATGGACACTTGATAAATGGATATTGTTCTTATTCCAGTTGCAAGACAACATCCTTTAGTGCACTGTCCGGTTTTATGACAAAGCTGACAATCAAAATGCTGTTAGGAATAAAAATCACGTATGTGATAATAATAAAACAGTAGAAAATGTGGACAAGCATCAAGCCTCAAGTGCTTCCTCTAGTTCAGATTGCTTCTTAAATGAGTGCTGCACACTGTGAAAAGCAACTGCATAAGCACTTTTGCAGACTTTTAATACACTACAACCCCCAGGTATATGCATGAATTAATTCTGTGTTAATATGACAAAAAACTGTACCAAGAAACTCATTTGTTAGTTACACTTCAAAATTCTTTTGCAGTCTGGTAGAAATAGCAAGGGCAAGGTTTCACCATGATGCATTTCGGGTCAGAGGGTGACCTGAGGATATACTAACAGCCATTTGGACCACAGTCTCCTCATCAAAGGCTGACTGTGGGCTTACTGGCCAATGGCCACTAGTGACATAAGAGAATATCAAGAGGCTCAAATTATTGACACTTTCCTTGCATAGGTCAAGAACTATACATGCACACAGATAAAATTATGGCAAGAAATCATATCCAGGCTTTAAAAGCAGCA